>CAJUYI010006154.1:0-14249 GCA_910591695.1 Galerucella pusilla
TGCTGTGTCACACTTTATATGTGACCCCCTATCAATATTACGTCACAAAATCCAACCCCCCCCCCTTCTAAAAATGACAAATTTTGATTAAAAGAACACAAATTTATAAGTTAAAATATCTGTGTATTTACTAATACGATAGTAGTGACTTCTATCATGACAGAAATTAAAAAAAATATTTGATAGAAATACTCTAGTAAAATTTTTTGATGTCGCGAACGTCACGTTGCCTTTGGACCTACCGCCTCCCCTGTCACACTCAGCAAGACCCCTCCCCCACTTGTGTGCGAACGTATTTTATGTACGCCCATGGAGCGCGGTTTAAGAAATCTATATACAGGGTAATATTCAGAAGTTATGAGATCCGAAAAAATAGGACGAATTGATGAAACACCCTGTATCTTGGTTATAAAATGTACCAGATACATTAAACTCAGATTTTCTGGAATCACAAAGGTGATGTCCGTCTAGGTTAGACGCTCTCTCAATGAAACACCCGGTATATGATAGAATGTTAGATAGATATTTTCGAAAAACCCTGTATTTTTCATTTCCTTCACCGGAAATATCAGCTACAAACAGATAGTGTCGGTTGGGAGAAAAAAATTTCTAAACAAGTTGTAAAAGTAATTGTAAACGACGTCGTTAAAAATACCTAATTGCCCCACGCCTATTTCCTATTAGCGCCCTCAAACGTTTCCCTGTAATGCCTAATAACCTTTATCAGGTCTCTAACCAACGGATGTTAACAATAGAAGCAGTTAATAAATAGTTTCTCATTTGCAAAAACACGTATGGTCGCCTGTATCAGATTACGTTAATGCCATTTAGACCGTGGGAGACTCACGATCTACCCTAATTTTTCAGCAGCTTATTTTATTTACCCCTGGATGTTTGGTGTTATTATTGTTATTGATTTGTTGATCTTGTATGTTACATATTGTTTTTTATTTTCAAACATGTTCCTACGAATCAATGTAAAAATTTCAAGGAATGAAACTAGAAATTAATTTTGGGGTTCTCAATGTATTCAAGAAAAGAGCTCAGCCATTAAAAGAAAAATATTGGACATTTTTTCGGAAAGTAGTTTGTCAAAATTCCCTTATCTTAGTTCAAAGCTAAGGCTGCAATTGACCGTTCAGTTACAGTTTTATAGATTCCAAAGAATGAAGAACAATCTTCAAAAAACTGCATATATCAAATATCATGTGAATGCGACAAATTTTATTTAGGTGAAACATCTAGACCATTGAAAGTACGAATAAACGAACACAAAAAATATATCAAAGATAGGGAATTCTTTAAGTCGGCTATTTGCAAACATGCTTGGGAAGAGGGTCATCAAATTCAATGGGATTCATCAAAAATAATATTAAAAGAACCCAATAATAAAAGACGGAAAATCAAAGAAAGTGCTTTAATACAACTAAATGCAGATCAATGTGTAGCTAGTATTTCAGCCGAATGTAGTCAAATTTGGTTACCAATGTTAGAAAGAGAAATTTCCAATAATCAATTACCTGCATTATCAGGATAGCATCATAAGTTTTTATCCAGGTTTTCTTATGATTTATAATTTGAATAGTTGTTAATCGATACACATTTCAATACACAAAATCACAAAACTGAGTATACATATTTCAAAAACTTAAATATTCATACACAAAAAAACTATCAAGAAACGCGTTTTATTAACAACATTTCCAATATAAGCGAAAAAAACGCGCTATCCCAATAAAAACCGTTCCTGGAACGTGCACTTCACTGGATTCCATTTCTAGTAGACTATCATATCGTTGGAATGTCATAAAATGAAATATTTCATTTCACATTTTGCCACAGATATGATCTACTATGAATGGACCTTAATAAAAATTTGATAACAAAATTTTGCAGTCTTAAACTTCAAAATAATTTTTGATTGTCTAGTTGTCAAATTTTTTCTGTTGTGTCAGTTAGGGATAAAAATTAATTTCTACTTATTTTTTCCTGACAACGGTAGCTGGAACGCTACAAAAACGTTGAAATAAAGAATTTAAAAATATTGTGGTTTAATTTCCCAAGAAATTAAAAAAACAATGTTATATAGTTTTAAACGAAGGGGGGTCAAACAAATCAGTTTATTTGTCTATAAATAACTCTTCTCTCGGTGATATTACATGAAATACCCAATTTTCAAAGCGATATGTCGGGTTGTTCGTGGAGAATTCTGTACAATATAAAATGCTTTCAGAGAGGGATATTAATTCTTAAAATCATCCTAATATAATTTTTGCACAATTAGAACAGATTAAGTCAAACACCGTCAAACTTCCGTCAAGAATAACTTTCGGAAAGCTCACAATAGAGAAGTTTCTGACATGCTGGTACTTTGCTGATGATTACAATCTATCAAATGCGATTCAATGCAATTTAATATATCTATATATTTTTTTGATTTTTTTGCTTAATAATCTGTACGACAGGACTGAAAAACGGATTTGGTTAATTAAAAGAGTTTTTGCAAAAGCGTTTCTTAAACTGCATACATGGGATTCACATTTCGCAATTTTAAAAACTCGTTCTATACATTCAGCTTAAATCCAAACTCAAATATCAAGCAAACAGTTTGAAAACGTTGGAATACTCTCACATAACCAAAATTTAATCCATGCCTTATGTATGTAGAGAGGCAATAACCTGGGTTTAATTCAAGTTGGAGAGGCGTTAAAAACCTAGATTGACATACATTGAGCAGCTTCCATGGGCGGATGTGAGGAATTACGCTCCAATGAAAATTTCAATGAATTACCAACGGCGTCAATATTACATATCATTTATTCACTTCAATCAATTGGCAGTATCGGTGTGATTCACAGGGAAACTGGTTACCCAAACAACCACCAGGTGAATTGCAGAAATATTTTTTAATGTCACCTGTAGGAGAGTACGGGTCTTAATAGCTTGGACTATAAAGTCTACACTCACAGCACCCATGAATACCGTTTTGAACATTACTCCCCTTCACTCATTGATTTAAAGGAAGAAGCCAGATTGAAAAGTAACAATATATTATTAGATATCTTTAATTACCCTTCGAAGTTGTATCTTATCTTGTGGACAGCCAGATTGAAGATTGGAGGATTAATAGCAGCAGAAACCCCTTCATTAGAAAGTTCCGCAAAGATTTTTCAGCCAGATATCTACACAATTTTTGAATGTACAAGTGAAGAGCCCGCATTAGCCTAATAGGCTCAATTATATCTGTACAATGACATCTATTCGATAAATTATCATGTATTGTCACTGGTGGAGCCTAGCTATGATACGAACAGGAATTGGATTTACAGGTCTCTTAAAACAAAACATCAACTCTTCGAAAATCGAATTAGTGACTTTATAGAAATCGAGTGAGAAAGAAAGAGATCTTGATCCTTGATATGTATCCACTACAAAAAAGTGGAGTCATTAAATATTTATATCTCTTCTAAGTAATACGGTAATACATATGTGATGGATAAGTCAGGTCTGGTTAGGTCCCATCCAGAGGTTTGGAAACGGTTATTTAAAAATTCCCGTGCCATTACTATGTGGATGAGCACAGTTATGCATAAGCCACACTTCTTGATGATCTAGTTGCCATGTTAGATTATCATGTTCCTAGGTTTAATTCCCGAAATAATCAAATATTTTTTCAACGACCTTATCGAACTAATATATACAAATCTTCACCTCTACAGTTTCTAATTGAAAATTATTCTAATATAGAAAAATCTGTTGATATTTTAAACTGCAGCCAATCGTCAATTAGACGTTATTGTGTAGAAACCTAAATCTATCTTAGATGCGAAACAGCTTTTAATAACTTTTTTTTTCTCTTTTATTCTATATTTTGATATCAATTGGTGCTAGTTCAATTTATGATATATATGTAGTTTGAGCATACATAATGATTGTAATGTTTTCTTATATATTGTGATAGTTTTTTTTTTGTAAATTATCGTATGTTATTTATCTAACTACTACTAACCTTATCCTGTAAATTGGGTATCTCCCGTTGGATATTGTAAATAAATAAAAGGTGCATCTTCCGAAATAACTGGAAGTTTATTTTCTAGAAAATGGAGATATGTATCACCGTTCAATCGTTGAGGGAAGAAAATTGTCCTAATAGATGAATAATAATCCAAACTTCGATCGAAAAGGAGAGTTAAAATCGTGCAATAACTGTGGCCCGTGGATTTACATCAGCTCATGTGTATTGATTCATAATGTCATCAGGTAGCGAATGATAGGGATACAATAAATTAGAATTATTATTTCTAGACGTTTCTTAAAACCAATGAAATGCTTCTTTATTTGTCACAAGGGTAAGTTTCAACCAATTATGTCATTATTATAGTGGGAATAGATCTCTTGTGATTATTCTCCGGAAATAATCACTGTGGCTTTTATTTGCCTAGCAAGTGTCAGGTAGTTGTCAGTAATAATATAACAAGAGAGTGAGAATGAATTGAGAATAATTTGAGATTTTTTGAAAACTTGTTGCCAGGCAATAGTCACGAGAGCCCGCAGGGCTCGAGTGGCTTTTTTCAAATGACAACAAGTTTGAACAAAATCTGTCAATTATTTTCTAATTTGTGGAACTCGCGAGTTATATTTGACTAGATTATTTTTTGATTCACAAATTTTTACAATAAAAAAGATCAATAAAACTATCATAAAGTTATTGAAAAATTCAATTCTTTTCTTTTCATGTTATAAGCCCAATCTTTCAAAATCAATGCCAGAGTAGCTATTGTAGTAGATTGATCAAGAATATAATTTCTTTCTTTGGCGAAGGTTTTACATTGTCTCCATATATACTGATTACCTATTAGAGTATTTTTCGGAGTAGTTTCTAAAATCTTTTTTGTTATTTCTGCATCAAAAAAGGTACTAAAGCCACAATTTAATTCATGCATAAAAAATCGCATATGCCACAGTGCAATTGTCACTTTGACAGCGGCATAAGTTAGCTTTAACTTTTACAGCGACAAATACACTAGTGGTTTTTTCACTTATTCATTTGTTCATCAATATCACTGTTCCTAGTATGAATTTTAATAACTTCGTTTTTAATAATTGTACATTAAAATAAAAATGTGTTTATTTTTAATGTTTCATAAATAAAGTTTGCATTGATATGTTTCCAAATTTCTCATTCATTAAATTGTCCTACACTCGAGGTTTGTATTAATATTGGGTAATTTGTGTTGTTCAAATTCTAAGCTGTTTCCTTTAGCAATTTGACTCGAATAACTGTCAATCTAATAACAGTTTCTCATTAAACAACCCAAATTCACCCGATAAAATACAAACCACTTGTGCAATTATAAGTGAAAATGTTTACCCATTTTATATATCGCGTTGACACAATTAGGTAATTATTTTGACAACTATCTGACACTTGCTAGGCAAATAAAAAATGATTATTCCCGAGAATAATCACAATCACGTAACTGCGCGGCTCGGACGCAATTTGAAGTAGAAATCAGCATACCGTGAGTAAGTGTATCGTGATCTGCGCAAAATTCACAAAGCTGCTTCCACACACTAGTTTTGAACTTAACCGTGTTTTCTAAAACTAATGGGCTTTCTATAAGAATTAAAATATGAATTGAAGAAATATGTAAATATATTCTGGGATTCACTCATGTTTTGTTGTGAAAAATCTGGCAATAATTTTAACATTAAAGGTATTACAAGTGGAAAAATTTCTTGTTTGTTCCTGCATTGGATTTCAGATTTACTACAGTGATTGTCAGAATTCCAAAGGCGGCTGGAGATAAACATGTTCTTTCTCACTAGTTTTTGAGAACAGTAATGTCACTGAGGAAAAATTATGGTCTAGATTAATTTCACTAACAGTCGTTTATTACAAAAAAAGTCAACACCCTGTATCTTATCATCGACAAAACTTATCACACATGTTTATAGGAACTTCTCATCTCAAAATTGAATGACGAGTTGCACGCAAAATTTCAGATTACTTTGAAAAAACCCTGTATGAAAAATCAATTTTTTTTGCTCTATTTTATGTGCTACCGATAGAACTTTGACAACTTATTGCTTAGTTTTTATTGAAACGTTAACTTTGTTAGTTAACATTTCAGATAATAAAAATGTGTAATTATCACTTTAGAATTTTGATTTTTGGTGGAATAAACTAGAAGACCAAAAATCAATATTCAAGAGATATTTTACCGCGAAATTTAAAATTTCGAATGGTCTTTAAATACGGATGAGAAAGGTACCGGCAGGTCTTCTCTCATCGTCTGTTGTCGTAGCAAGTTGGAACTGTGCAGTAGTCCAATTAATAAATTTAACAATTTTCACAAAATCGTATAAGCAGCCGTAACTTTTGAAGTTCACATCTGGATTACTGGTATGATATTTTACTTGTTACCTTTATATTTTAAAAATTTCACAGTTAAATATTAATTTTCAATGAGTAATTTTTTTTTGTACTAAATGGATACCCATTTTGAAAGCCACATGGTTATACCTTTCCTCTCCTATCTAGCAAGTTTTATAAAAGATATTTTTAGTTTAATATTATTGCTCCTTATTTTTATTAAATTCAAATCATATATTTGTCCAGGATGAATCCTTAGGTTCAATTTTTTTATATTGTAACTATTGAACTGGACAGATATCCTCATGCTAAAATTTTTTTTCTGTTATTTTTTACTTATACCGAAATAATTATTGTAGCACAGTTCTCTGGACACAGTTTCCTGGACCCAGTTTCCTGGATTACTGTTCCCTGGACAAAGTTCTTTGGACATAGTTCTTTGGACACAAGTTCCTGGAACACAGTAATGGATAACCTATAATAAATTCCTGACAAACAGTTTTTGGATACAAATTTTTTTGAGACATCAAGTTCTTGTATAACGACATCCCGAAGCTATAGTTTCCTGAAAGTCTACCTGATAAAAGGTTTTTTTAACATGGAGTAACCTGGATACAGTCCATAGAAGTATACCAACAGCTCAATTTCAACTTCATCTTCATCATCATATGTTTTTTTTGTGCTAAGTATTTTTTTTATATCTTTTTATATATTGTTTACTAACCCATTTTCTTTGTAATTTTCGAAATCTTAATTATATACATTTTTTTACGTAGTGGTTTTATTTATTATACAGAAACTAAGTTATTTCTTTTTTTTTAAACAGATTTAAAGTTAGCTGACCTTTAGATTTGATTTTCTTTCTAATTTTCTTTTAGGAAAGAAAATTAGTGGCGCCCTAAAATTGCTTTCTCTTTTTTTTCTAGTTTTGCTAAAAAAATTAACTTTTTTCTTTACATCAATAAGGTAACAAAGCCCTGTGAACTGGCTTAGTTTACCTCCAAATCTATTGGTTAGTTAGGCAAGAACCTGCATTATTCAACATCATTTTTTTTAATTTCATTGGAGCTCAAGCTTAAAAACTTTTATTGTTTCATTATCCCCTATAATTATTTATCTTCGTAAAGCGCATTTTTTAAATTCGGAAATATACCACATGATATAATCATATAATCAGCTTGAACACTTGTTGAATTATTAAACATTTAAAATGATGGTTATGCCTATCGAAGAAAAGCCAGACAAAAAGTTATGGTACGCTCATGATATACAAATGCTCACAAATTAATTAACCCCTTTTAAAGGTTTTATCGCGTGCCGATGGTGAAAACAATTGATACAAATGAATTAATCCTAACAACGATTTTACATTTTTCCCAAACTTCATTTATTCTCACGTTTAATTCGCGATTTGTGTTAAATATTCCGCGAGTACTCCTTGTACATCGAATTATTAAAGTAAATGTGTTAACCTGGAAAAAAAGTACAGCCAAGCTGTTACTGGAACTTCAAAATGCGATAGTAATGTGAGTGAGTGTTGATCTTGTCGGACTTCGGGTGAATCAGAAACCAATATACGAGGTTCGTGCAGGGTATGAATATAGTTGTTGGGTTGGGAGGCCTGAAGGCAGAGGGCGCGCTATGTCGCATCGACTTTCATATGGTAATCGCCTACAGAAATCCATTCACAATGGCATTAGGGCCAACTTATTACGTTTACATTGATCTCGAGGTTTATATTTTTCCTTCCTCTATTTGTCTTTGTATTTGAATTTAGTTGGTTGCTGCTGCCGTTGCACTAAACTACCCTTATTCAATATTAGAATCATCGCTGTGCGCTCGTCATCCGTCTCTCTCACTCTTTGCTTTATGAATTTTATTTGTTGTGACTGGTTTGTAAGTAATTATCTTGGATTTAACGTCTTATTTACTCTTGGGCTTTATGATGCTGGTACAGTATCTTTAGATTGCGCTGCTGGTCACATATATTAAACAGACATTTTGGAGAGACGTATAAACGTCGTAATTCGCCAAAATATTCGTTCACGACAGTTACTTGATTAATAATTGAAATTATTATTCGTGGGAATTAAAAAATTGGTTTCGAATAAATAAAGAAGTTTGTTTAAGATTGATCCATGTCGTTGATGGGACTGCATATTGTGTGTGTAATAGTAACAACAAAGTGTTAGACAAGTACCAAGCAGCCAGGCTACTGGGTAAAAAACATTTGAAGACAGTTACCGACCTGGTGAAGCTATGTGCAGGAAATGTGAACTCTATGATGAAAAATCTAACCACATACTCTGCTTCTGCGAGAACTTATAAGTTCTCAGACGGAAGCAATTTGGAGAGGAAATAATACAACCATTAGAATGAAGCTTCTGGAATGGGAGTAGGTAACATGTGAAATAGTACAAAGATTCCGTTCAAGTGCCTGTGCTGTTGAGCACAGCCCAATCGAATGGATAAATGAAAGAAGGTGGGAAAAAGTGGGAACCTTGTTATGGAAAAACGTTCGTACGTCCGGTTCTGCTTAATCGATATTTGCAGACTTGGTGTTGCAAAAAACAGATCTATTTTACCAATATTAAGGTTATAGGTATACCCAATCCAACTTATTAAGCATTTGGAGGCGATAATTTATATACAGTTTCAATCATGAATTACTGAAGTGAACCAAATTAGCCGCATACGATTTGACGATTCGATTCAATTCATCCCTTGCATAACATTCCTAATATCACCTTGTGTATTGTAGAATACCTGGATTTAATTAGTGCTTGATATTAATAATATAGATATAATACATTTTGATTTAATATCAGCTATAAACTGTATTTGTGGTCTGGGCAATATTGCATACTTGCTGTCGTATTATGGAATACACTGGTCAACAATAATCCACCGTTGTGTTGCATGAAAAGTTAAATTCATGCTGCATCCACGTGTTCACTCATTAATGAAGAATGGTTTTCGCTAAAGTTTATCGCCATATCTGTGATATTTATGGAGAAAGCATTATGAGCAACGGATTTGAGCAACGAATATAGATGATAATGAAAAAGCAGACCAATGGGTAGGACCAAGAGGCTTCGAGCTGACCTTCTCAAAAAGTGCATGCTGTGAAATTTAGATCTTCAATAAATATTATCAAGATAACTAGTTTCGAATATTTTTTTTCATGCCTACTATGTATATTATAAAATGCTTCATATTTTTTAGGCTGTAAGAGCATTACTATACCTACTTGAACTTGTGAATTAAAATATAATAAAAATATAATAGTTTGTTGGAATTTGTTATTGTTTCATTTATTCTTAAATATTCCTGTTACTTATGGAAATAAGTCTTGATTTTTCATTGAAACCTGGTTGGTTTAAACATGATACTGAAATGTATTTGATTAAATATTTAATTATTTGTTTAAGTCTGTTTTTTTTATTTGATTTATTTCATCAATTCTTTTATATTGACTAGTAGCCAGAAAATAGAGATAATGCCTTTAAAAAATGCTAAAAAAATGAATAGCCAAATTGGAATTTAGTGTGGTCATAAAATGCCTTCAAGTGCTTCAATTAGTGCCATTTATAAGCAATACTATGAAGTTTTGTATTGGAATTAATTTAGATTTTAAATGGAAATTAATTCCAAAAAAAACTCACAGTATTGCTAACCTTGATGTGATTGTGAATCTCAATTTAGTTGAAAGGTTTCATGATTTTCCAGAAATCATTATATAACATGGAGAAAAAGATTGGAATAAAAATTAATGGAAATCCAACTAAAAATACTATAAAAAACTTTAATTTGAATTGGATGTATACAATTCATTGATAGGTATCAAAATTGAATATGACAACACCGTAATTCATAATGAAATAATTTAATTTATAAAGTATATTTTGCTCACAGTTATCACTGGCCTCTCTGTTTTCAGGAAGTATTTCATTCACATTTTACAGAAAAGTAAGGTTTGCAGAGATTTCTAATGGTTCACAATGATAATTTCCAGTTTCAAAAACAATAATAATTGTCATAATATATATTGAAGGAAAGATCTGGACTAAACGACTGCTTCTTTATATCACTCTGACAGCCAATGTTGGCAATCAAATTTCATCAAATGCTCTTTTGGTGCCAATTTATGGCTATTTAGGCCTACAGGTTGAATTGCTAATAAGCTTTCAAATCTTCTTTAAGGCCAAACCGCGCGCTCCCTTTAGGCAGCGATTACGTAATGAATGCTACATGTAGAAGCTTAAGTGGAAGGTTTTAATTGCCTATTAGCTTCAAGAGTGACACAAAAGTCGATTTTAAATCTACTTCGATGCTTATTGTGTTACTTGGGTGGTAATTAGTGTCCGATCTCCATTGGACCAAGTAAATGTCTGGATGTATCAAAAGTAGTCAGTCGGACCTGATTTCCTTGGTTGAATGGCGGCCCCACAAGGCCATTTGTGAAGTATAGTGGAACAAAATCTATCCAATAACAAATCTTTCCTTTTTGCATATTTGATAACAACGCATGAAATTGCGCTATAGCGTTGTACAGAAGAAAGAAAAGAGAACAGCCTTTATTGGAAAAATGGGGCAGCTCTTTTTCTCCTCTTCAAGGCTCTTACCATTCATCCAAGACTGATAAGTAACATCGTTACGAATCTTACTAAATTATTCACCGAAGGTCGTCATTGTGCACTACCCCATGAGAGATTGCTGTGTTAGGCAGGATAGAAAATTAAAAACAAATCCTTCATATCTCCAATAAAATTATTAAATAATATCTCTATTAATCTATTGAAAGTGATAAAATGATAATTAGTATAATATTCTCTTTATCCAGAACATCCCGTATAAAAATAAACGTTGATAGGCTATTATGATAATTTTAATTCTCAATTAGGTTAAGTAAAAATTCATGTGAATTTTTCCCGGTAACAATGCTTCAGCTTATTAATATTCGAATAGTATATCAAAATGGTATTTGCTATATAAATCCCAATTTGGACGGCTTATATTTTATTCAAACCAATTCAATTCTAGAATAGATTTCCTTATATATTTGATCATTAAATTTATCAGCTGTATCCATGTAAACGACTCTCCTTCTTTATATTTTTGATGACATTCTACAATATCCGTATAAATACAAGCAAATTTATTTATTTTCGGAGTATAGACGTATTTTTCAGGCATTTTCAGGTCTGAACGTTCCAGGCCTAAAAACCCCTTTCTCAAACGTTAGGTATATGAATGATATTTTAGGACATATTTTATTAAACGTATTTTTGACGAAAACTAAAACAAAAAGCAACTTTATTTTGTTAAAAAAAGTTTCAAATATAAAAATGTTTTTTTATATCTGTTTCTAATAACAAAATGATAAAAATCGGATATAACAATGAACTACTACATATTATTAATTTAATTTTTTTTTGAATTGTGTCTCCTTTCAATCTTACTCATACGTAGTTTCACAGAAGTTTTTTCGATTGTATTAGCGCTACTGAATCGTTCTAATGGTGCGATTTTGGTGCGATGGTCGCCAAAAGTTCACACTCACACTTATATGATATATTTTCTCACTTCCTACATAATAGTAAACGAGCAGGAAGATACTTTTTAAAATTGAAGAAGGCCACATTAGCCAGAATATTCGCGAGTTCTTTTTGCGTGGATTTTTCTGTGTTTTTTCTCAAGAAATCTCTCCCAGTAGAAAAAAATGTTGATTAACTTAAGAAAGATATTATTTCAATATGTTCCCAACTAAAAAAAATATTCCGTAGCCTAAAAACAATTCGGTCTGTATATTTTAAAAATGTAATCTTTGTATAGGTATTTATAAACAGAACAGAAAATAATAAGGCATTTGGAGTCCATTTGAGTAGTTTTTTGAAGTGCACATATCTTCTTATTCAGAGGTATTCATCGGTACCTTTTAAATTTTTTTTTCTCTGAAAATGTTTACCCAAATTTCATTAAGTCATAATCCGTTCCTATCATTCTGCTCGATCTCGAAATGTTAAGAATTACCCAGGTAGAAAATAAAAGCAAAAAAAAATCAAAATATCGTTTAGGAAAAGGAACCGACAGGGGCGTTCGAGCGTGTGTCTTTAAAGCTAATGGACCGAAATCCCCTTTCTAAAATCACCAGGTGAGATTATAGAGAAATCTGCCGTTATTGAACATTTTTAGTCGCACCGATTGTTTTCAAGACAAAATTTTAAACATTAAAAATAATAATTCTTGATGTTGTGTATATGAAAACTTGCATAGGCTTGGCTCGCTACTCTACTCTGTTTCCTTATATGATAGCGCGATAAAATGTAGCTCAAACTTGCAACATGTCTAAAAAATTCTGTACTACAGTTATTTAAAACGTAGGTACACCCCCGAATCGGTCCTAAATTTGGTTCACCCTACTTGTAATTAGAGCAAATTTGCATATCAACAAGTGCAATATGCAGGGTGTATCTACAGGAGTACCTATAGTATTTTCTAGTATTAGTAGGTAGTATGTACGCGTAATTTTTTTGCTTAGGTTTAAGATTCCCACGTTTAAATATTCTACTTATTGTCCTTATTTATTGGCTTTTGCAGAATTGAGATACAATTGATTTAATCTATCCTGCCTAAATTCCATTGTCCCCTATGGTTTATTGCGGTTTCAGGGTCTCTTGCCTGAAATCGTGCTATCAATATGATAAAAATATATTATAGCAGCTCTTCTTCCGTATGAGCCGGTGCCTCGTAATGCATAAATCGAAGGTGTTCATTTACAAATAAAAAGCTTGTATACCTCAGATTTATTTAATATAAGTACATATTTATTTATGTAGAAAGTGTGGATAACATACAAGAAACAGTATAACCAATCAAGCATTCTATATAAAAACTTATCAAGTTCTATCAAATTTACCCAACACTAAAAACTTCTACCTTTAAATTCATAACAATAATAATGAATGTAAATAGTATAACTTACTTCTGTCGCAGCATTAAGCGGGTGAAGCGGGGGAAAGAGTTTGTCATTTTCGTTTAACATAAATTATTAACAAAGATGTTACTATCACACTGCAGATTTGTCTGAATAATTAGGTATAAAAATAATTGTTTTTCAACCCTTACGAAGCTGCCAAAGAGCTTGTAAATATTATGACGATGATCGAATATCAATAAATGTCAAACTAAACTGTAAATTTCCTATCCATTAAGTATAAATTGTATCTACGGTAGGTAAATTTATATTTATTCTGATAAGCGGGATAATATATATAAATATATATATTGGCTTAACACCCCCGAGGGGGTAGCGCCGCTTCAAAAAGCTTTCTAAATCCTTTTTTTGGGGTGGATCAATCATCTCCCACTTTTTTCGGTCATAATATCATTCTCAATATCTTACGCTCTTGTTATATCAAATCTTCCTGATGTTTTTTGGTCATTGTTAATGTTTCTGATCCATACATCAATACAGGTCTTATAATTGTTTTGTATACTCCCATTTTCGTCTTCTTACTTATTAGTTTACTTCTTAACAGTTTTTTATTGATATGGAATGCTCTATTTGTGGCTGCTATTCTTTCTTTTATTTCGGTTTCTTTGTTTCCGTCATTAGATATTGTTATACCCAAGTATTTTATTTTATCTACCTCTTGAAACTTATAATCTCCAATCTTAATAAGCCTGTATACACACTTCTTTTTGAATCTCAATAAAGCTTTGTTTTATCCGAATTTATTTTAGGACCAATTTTTTTCCCTCTTTCACTATTTCTTGTAGCATTTCTTCCATAATTTTCCTATTTTTTGTTACTAGTGCAAGCAGGATATAGTCTGTACAGAAAGTACGAGGAGTAATAAACCCTAATTAA
>CAJUYI010006156.1:0-14245 GCA_910591695.1 Galerucella pusilla
GCAGTATGTCCTCCAGTTTGATTGCTGTAAGTGAACAAATAAATTATCTACTTTTGTTATTCCCCAAACACCGCGAAAAGTTTTAATCGCACATTTCCACCCAAAAAGCATCATCCATCAAAATAAAATTGTTTTTCGTAACAAAATAAATCAAAAAGCTCATTGTTTTTCCCTGAAGTGTTAAACAAAATAAAATTCAAAAACCATCCAATCCATAAGGGTTTCTATTTTGAATATTCGAGAGGTGATTTGCCTTTTCAATTCCCAAGGAACATATAAAAAAAGGAATTTATAAACCCACAATACAGGATATTGTCAAAAGTAATTCGATTCAAATGTAGCAGTTGTACGAGAAAAATTGTTTGCTCTGGATTGAGGAAGCGTAATGTCGTATTGAATTTTTATGAGCTACTGTTGACAAATAGTATATGAAAGTATAAGTGGATATTAAGGTCTTTAAAACACGCGCGATTTCTCGAAATGGAGCAAGTGTTTTAAAGATCAGTTATCCACGAATACTTTACGCTATTTTTTTTATTGGTGCACTTTGAAATAACTACTACAACAACAAGGAATGGAAATCATAGATGGAAATAAGAACTAAATGTCAAATGGTTGAATTCGTGACGTATATGATGTATACCTTGCGTTGTCATGGAAATGAGAAAAACATAAACTAATTTGAATTTTGATGGAAGCTCAACCTTATTCAGTTCTGTGAATGTCAATAGTATTAATTTAAATACCATTCCCTAAGATTTGAAAAATCGGAACATTAATATTTCAAACAATACCAACGGCACTTTCCATTTTAATTTATAAATTTGAAATTGTTAAATATTGTTCGAATAAAAGTGTTGACGTTACAAAAACAGCACACCCTCTAGCAGTTTAATCTACAGATTCACAATTTGTATCCAAGTTATAATATCGTGCCCGGCCGCTTGAGAACGCATCAGTAGCGTGACGTTGCAGAATCGCCCAATCGGAGGACGGAGGGAACGTCACG
The DNA here is from genome assembly GCA_910591695.1 of Galerucella pusilla. Lineage (NCBI taxonomy): Eukaryota > Metazoa > Arthropoda > Insecta > Coleoptera > Chrysomelidae > Galerucella > Galerucella pusilla. The sequence continues at coordinate 1,010 of CAJUYI010006156.1, forward strand.
TGAACTGTCAATTATTGAAAGTTACAAAATGGTTATCACCCGTCAACTTTTCAGTTGTGTTTGGTTGTGTTTATTTGTTTCGCCTGTGATTTCAAGTTTCAAATTCTCCGTGGTGGAACTGTTTTTCCGAGATTTTTATATGTATGTATTTATTTATAATATATATTTTATGTATATATATATATATTTAATATAAAGTGATGAACAACTTCGAAGTTTTCTTTCAAGTTTCCAAAAATATTATTGAGATTTCTAACGTAAATAATACATTATTTTTAGGATGTAACTATAAACTATATATTACGTAGAATTATACTTATAGATCTCACTGTATATTCATCTTATTTCATTTTTTGAAAAATAGTTAACAACAATAGCCAGTTTGTCGAATTTAAGAAAAAGACACTTCTGTATTCTGTTTATTTCTTGGTGTACATATTGGAATTTTTTACAGTCATTTGAGTGTGAAAAAATATGTGCAGTTTGAAATAATCCAGGGATATCCATCTTATATTTAATATTTAAATATCCCGCCCTTATGCCCGATTTCACCAACCGTCTCGTAAAGTTAGGTAATATCCAAGTCGAATTTAGGAATTTCTAAATGCGCGTGGTCCAACGTAAATTGCGTTTAGAAATTCCTAAATTCGACTTGGATATTACCTAACTTTACGAGACGGTTGGTGAAATCGAGCATTAGTTATTTCATATTTCCCGGTCTTTTAGTTTTTCTTCTTCTTGCTCCTTTTTTGAGCTATATTCTGAGGGATAATTCACCCTTTTCTTGTATGTCACAGATTTCTTTAGTTCTGTGCTCCATGTATACTATCGCAGCGCGCGGCTGGCGCAGCGGATGGTCTCAATACTAATATATTAGATCTGAGATTTAGTAAAGGAGTTAGCCTGCTAGAGATTGTGCTGTGGTTACAAACTACTCCTGTCAGATCAATAATAAAAAAATTGTCATTTAGACATGTAGACTTCGTTTCTCGAGTTATTGATGTTGCCAGGGTAACTTTAAAACACGCGCATGTTTTAAAGTTCGATTTAAACACGCTGAGGCGTGCTTTGAATAGGTAAAATGGTTCACCAATAAAAAAAATATTCCTCTTTTCTGATATTAATGTTCAATGTTAACAGCAATACGATTCAACAAAAGCAAACAAAAATCACAAATTATTATAAACCCCAACAATGAGCCATACAATATACTAAAATATTGAAATAATTTTTAAATAAACGATAAACGAGATATTAGCGCCAAACTTCCCTCATTTCAGAAATTGATTTAGTACTACTCGTGGCCTGACTCTAAGAACTAGGTAACTTGAAATTTCTCCAAGTTGAGTAATGTTGTGTCCACTTTACATTGATTGCTAGATGTCGCTAGGGAAAATCGATGAGTCAGCCACTTATCACATTGATTTCTGCTTAGTAGATAACCTGCATGGGCCTCATTATTACTATACGAAATGTGTGAGAAAAAGGTCCCTTTTTGGTGAAGGCGCTAATGTGTATAAGAGAGAGCAACATTTGTCATTTGTCACATGTCTGTCATATACAACTGAGCATGTCATATGTCACTTGTCATCTCTCTGTCACTTTGTCATTCGCTTGTCACTTGTCGCCTGTCATTTGCCTGTGAATTTAAACGTCAAACGTCACATGTCACCTCAAACATTGCGATGTTTAGCTAGATGCGCTGGTGATGAGACAGATCGTATGTCACAATGTCGTTGAAATAAGAAGAGATGAAAATACAGAGGATATTGTGGTTCAATTTCCCAACAAATAACAAAAATTATAATGACTACACCTCAAGGATCATACAGAAGATACTCCCATCTGCCACTTGTCTTCTGTCATCTGTCACTTCTCGTATGTTATCTGTCTGTCACTTGTCATCCGTCCATTACTTGTACTTTGTCATTTGTCAGCTACTTGTCATTCACCAGTAATCTGTCACCTATCAAATATGTCAATCGTCACATGTCGAACGGTATTTTGACTCACCTCCAATACCTCTCAAGTTTAGGCTACCCAACCTCCGGTACTGTGACACGTTAATTTATTTTAAATTGAAAAAAACTTTCGCGCTAATTTCGCAGTAACACTAAAAAACAATGAAATTGTTATGGTGTGAGTTGATTTAATAGTACCATCCATTGAATCGGTCAAGAATAGGACGTTGAAAGTGCTGTGTTTGCAGTTATCGAGGACTAGACCAGGGCATTTGAGAAAAATGGAGAGAATTTTGGAACACAACAGATACCGAGATGCGGTCCTCTTGACGCTGTCAAGAAAACATTGTGGTATTCTGTGTGAAAATTTCAATTTTTTAAAACTGCAAAGCGCTTTCGGCTACCTATTAAGCCATCTTCAGTGCGATACCTGCAACTAAGTAATAATAGTTGGAAATATGTAAAATAAGAAATTAATAAGGAATTACTTCCTCGTCAGGTATATAATACAAGGAGCCTATTTGAAGGTCGACAACACATTAACGTCACAATAATAAAAATTACATTATATTTAAATTTAAAATATTCCCCTGATTGGGGTAAACTGTCTTTAACTTTCGAACATTCTCAATTTAAATATCTCCAGCGACTACACGAACACGTGTTAGTAGAGCGGAAATTGAAGTGACACTACTTCAATTTGAAATTAACAAATGACAAGTGACAATCTAAGTGGACACAGAACTCAAGTTATCCAACATGAGCATAAAAATAGCATTGTTACAATTATGTGTGAATGTAAATATTAAAGAACCCATTTCAATTTACGAAAATTGTTGTGAATCAAGTAATTTGGTAATGTCCCAAAACAAATATGTGAATTTCCTGAATAAAATTGTGAATGAATAAATTTGATATTAAGGTCCAATGAGAACCCATCAAATCATAAGATGCCGAAAAAGATTAAGGGTCTAATGAGAACCCATTTCTAAATCTAATTCAAAATAAAAAAATTTCACATAGGTCAAGAGAGATTCCAAAAGCACATAAATTAAATTAAAATATTTGTGCAAATCAATGAAAGAAATTATCTGAGAGCAATTCCAAATAACAAATTTTAATGAATAAACATTGTAATCTGGTAGTCTTTCACAACAAAAAACAAATTATCTAAACTGAGGAAACAGATTTGATTGAAGTCTAATAAGAACCCATTATTCAAATCTAATTCCAAAAATGAAAAAGATTATGATGGGTCTAATGAGAACCCGTTACTAAATCTAATTTAAAACAGATAACCAATAAATAGTCAGAAGAAACTCCAAACACAATAATCATTCAAAGAATGAAGTATGTAAAAACAAATTCCAGCAAATTATTAACAACAAAAATCTATTTGAATCTAAAGAGAAAATTTCAAGCCTGACGCTGGTGATACAATAACAATGCATTATGAACTTTATTGTCAGCTCTCGCTATCGTTCGGTCGCAAAATCGTTCTCGACCAGTGAATATTACTTACATCTCCTATAGTATTAATAGCTATTCACGTTCTTATTTCCGGATGAAAAATTGTCTATTTTTGACGTCAAGTACTTTCCGACGCCAAACCAAAGGGCCCCGAGTCCATGGGTATTGTAGTCTAAGATCCCGATATAAAACGACTTTCACCGAGATGCTTATTTATTTAAACGTATTTTATATTAAATTTAATATGTCAATAAACATGTTGCATATGGGTTGCCCAACAAATTTCAGTCCAGGACATGATTAATTAATTATTATAAAAATTTTTTTTCAAGCATCTCACCGGTTTGATTATTAACCTTCCACCGGTGGCGCCAAGTCTGACAGACCCGACGCTACTGTATTCGTTCGCAACTCTTCGCGTTACCGCGATATATTGCTGTACGTCTGGGTACCTTCCTAATTTGATGTCTATTATTCAGGTTGCAGAGAGTGTGAGGATAGTTTTGTATAGTTTGCGAAATACTGTGTGAAAAGTCTGACAGACCCAGCGCCACCGTTTGTGTTATAAGTTTCTGTATAGCGTTCAATTATTTACTTCGGTGCTTGTGTACTAAATAATTTCATTAGGTTAGGTTTTGCTGTTGTAATAACTCAACTTGAATGTGGTACAACCGGAAGAAGTTCCTCAGGGAATAAGATTGTTGTCTAAAAGATTCCAAGACGAAATATCATTGTTTCAAATGTAAAAAGTTTATCTGTCTCTCACACTCTCAATTTCTTTGTTTACTATGTAGACAAACGTTTGAAAGCATAAACGTGCTAAGAACTCACATTGTAGTTATGATCACTGAAGGGATTTTTATTTTGTTTTGTTTATAATGCCTTTTTATTAGAATAACTGTTATTTTGTTACCTTTCTGTTATGTTTTAGGAAACAATCAATGAAATTATTTTGTTTGGTAATTGTTCGGTACATCTAATGCAGTATATAATTGATCATAAATTACTTCAACTTGTATACACAAATAACCCGTAAATACACTAAGGTATACAAAAAAAAATTGGGTCTGGTAGACCCGGCGCCACCAGTCATGTAAAGAAAAGGGGCGCCACCGGTGGAAGGTTAAACAAATTACCAATCGAAAGTATGAAGCCCATAGAACATGCAAACTTTAGGTTGCCTATTCTTTTCCGGTCAAAACCCTCAGGTTGCCAGGAATGAACAGGTGAATCGATACTAGCATTTTGCACCGGTCTGATTATTGAATGTAATTAATATGATAATGAGGATTATTCAATTCAAAACACGGTGGTTAGGGTTGCCTGCGAAAAATTTGTCCCGAATTCCGGTTGTCGAATTTAGAAAGTGAAATATTGCTGCGAGTGAATGTGTGCGACTGTTTAAAGCTGCAAGGGCTACCTGGCTGTCAGTATGTTTATCCTATGAGTGTCAGTCCTATATTTGTTAATTCTGACACATTCTAGGGTAGCATAAATCTCTGCCTGAAATACAGAGGTATGTTCTCCTAGTGAAAAGGAGCTTCTTGTGTTTCTCATTTCACTATACACACCTGCTCCTGTCCCTTCCCCAGTCTGTGATCCGTCTGTGTACCAGGTTTCTCCTGGGGAAGCTTCAGTCTGCTTGGGTCTTGCCAGTCCTTTCTGTGAGGTATTTCTACCTCATATCTGGGACTGGGGAGAAGTTTAGTGGCCATATAGTTTTCATATCTAAAATGGCTCCACTTATGATGTCCTTACTGGATATGTGCCCTGATCTAACTATTTTGCTGCTTACGTTATTTTGCTGCCTAAATAGCCCCATCCTTGCTTCCTCCATTATCACGAGGTGTTATGGAGGACGGCCAAATAGGGCTTCTAGTGCTGCCGTTGGCGTACTTCTCATGCACCCTGCAATACTGAGACAAGCAAGTCTTTTATTGACATATTGAGTTTAATATAAAATGAGTTCAATCGAATAAGCATCTCGGTGAAGGTCGTTTTATATCGGAATCCTATACTATTGGACTCGATAGAGATCCCTAGGAACCACTGTTTGGAACACCAGTAGTCTTGGAAAAAAATTCCCGGTTAGGGGTAGAGTGCTCCTGGCGTAGGTGATTAGCCTCAGTGACAGAAATAGCGGTCCTTTCATGAATTTTTCATAGGAGCAATATATTTTTCAATTCATCAGTTACGAGTGGTGGTCATTCAAATGGACCTACTTTTAAGGATAGAATAGCGCGTCGTCGATCATGTAAAAATATTAATGAGCGCCGTTCCTGTAGATGATGTCCCCAGCTTTCAAAAAAAGGTTATTGGCGGTGATCTCTATTTCGGCAGATTTGGTGGATTGTTCCAAAGGATAGATTAATGCAGATATTGGACTAAGAAATAATTGAAATTTTGATTTTTGAGAGAATGGCGTCTTTTCTGAGAACAATTTTCGTTTTGGCTGAAATTTTCGCTCCAAATCGTTAAGAAAAAATACTAAGAGTTTCTTAAATCTTAAACCTCTGTTTCAATACCTGAAAAAATACATCTTAAAATATAGGTGAAATTTTGAGAACAATCGGTTAAACCATTTCTGAGAAATCGAAATAACCCACTTACCCACTTTAAAAATACCTTTTTGAGTAAAACGCAATGAAGTTTTAAAAGTAGTTTTCTCATATTTGAATTTTTTTCCCTTCAACGTTCTTAGTATCATCTATTCCAGATCCATTAAAGGGACCTTTTGCTATATTGATAGTCTTACACCGAGAAAAAGATTTATTTGTGACAATCAAAATCTTATTATGTCAAATAAATAAGATTTCCCATATGGCCTAACTAATATTCAATTTGTCGTTGGGAAAGGATTTGTTTCAAGTTCGGAAAGTAATATTGTTGATGAATAAAAACATATTCATTGTCATCAATAAAATGAGTTAGTTATCTATCGAAAATTACATTTATTTTATTCTTGTAAAAATTTATCATATTTGTCTCAAACAACATTAATTGAAGTATAATGACAAAGTAGTTATATTAATCTTTGGAAGCATTTAAATTGAATAAAGTACTTTTCCAATAACAAATACATATTTTTGCGAGCTAACTATATTGTTTTATTATAAAAAAATTACTTTAAGGCAGAATGACATTTCTTTATCATAAAAAAATGTATTGTATCGGTAAAATATATTTCTCCACCATAAAAAAGTATATTGTATGGGTTAACGATATGTTTTTTATTTGTAAAAAATGTATCTTCCCAGCAGATTATATTTTTTTGTTGGAAACAAACGTTCCTTCTTCAAGAAGACTATTAATTTTTACTAAAATTTTTATATATTTATCATAACCGAACCATAATTTTCATAAACATTATTTTGCCTAATAGTGAAAAAGTATATTTCCCAAAAAACCGAATTATTTATGGTATTTTTTTTGTTTATGGAAGTTACCTACATGCACTATTTAATACACTGAGCTTTTGAAATGTTGCGAAATATTATAACCGCATTAAACACTCTTAACTATATTTAAATTAAATAATATTTATAACCTGATTAAATTATAAATTTTTTTTTCTAACTATTAGGGACACAATTAAAATCGATTGAAATCGGTTATGTTGTTTTGTTTGTCACTCGGCAAACGAGTACTTACGACTAACTAAACAGTGGAGAAGGGCTGGGTTTCTCAAAACAAAAACAAAAGTATTCAACAAAGAGGGGCGCCAGACAAATTGTACCTAAAAGTACTCAAAGTAGTCAAAATTATAAAACCAACAATGCCTACCAAAATGTCAATTAAACATTGATGCCGATGTATCCCAAAATAATAACAAAAGAAAATTATATATAAATTTAAAGAAAATAAAAATCCACTATCAGTTCACAAGAGAATACATTTAAATTTCTGAAAATTTGAATATCCTGCACTTTATGCTCAATACACAACCTACTATGAAATAAAATATAACTAACCGTGCTAGGAATAGGATTACTTTAAGCATTGGCCAGATTTAAAAAAAAAAAAAATTAGTAATATTAATAAATGAACTTACTAAACACATCCGCTGAATATAAAACACTTCGCTTGAGTTCAGGCGCAGATTTCGGATATTTAATGGGTAATTGATATTGACGTAATACCAAACGCAAAGCCACTATAGCGGCCCTTTGACAAATTGTTAACTAATTGTTGCACATTAAATAAAAATAGACAGAAAATGTACACTTAGGTACTTACTACTATTACTACAGGCTTGTATATAAATTATATTATTAAAGAAAGACCCAAGAATTTTTTTCTCTTGGTCTTCTTTATAATAAATAAATAAAGTAAACCTATATCAAAGATAAGACTAAGGCAGTGTTGTAAAGGAAATATGAATAACTTGCGTGACTCCAGCGGTGGAAGATCTAAAATTCCCCTTTTTAATGAAGCGGGTCGCCACCATACAATATTCCACAAATAAATGTAGCCGAAAGCATTTCATACAATATCTGCAATTCTTCAAATCTCACCAATACAAATGAGATTTTCATAACCAGTCAGCCAGGATGATGTACATCAAAACTCACGTTATAAGGCGTTATAGGTTGAGTAAGGTAGATATAAAGTAGGTATACAGTTGAGTGCAGTGAGTATATAACAACAACAACAACAACAACAAAAATACCCTAAAAAGAATATTATAAATAAGCAACAAAATCAAGAAATAAATGTTAATTATATTTTGTATGTATCAAATGTAAAATTTTATTAAACTTTGGATAATTGGAGTAATTGAAATAATTACTAATTTATGTATATAATTCATTCACTCACCCTGGCCAGGAGGTACTATTTAAATTCCTGATAGTTTAGTGATTAAAGGCCCTTTTATTGCTGTTGTGATCCAAAGATGAGTATAACTCTTTTCTTATCAGTGAAATGAAGGTACCGGTATCGTCGTTGTAGTATGGTTGGTTTGATGAAAAAAAAAAACTAATCCTCTCCACGAGAAATTATTTGAGTCGATTAAAATCTTGGATACAAAAATCCACAGACATCCAACAAAACTCACAATAATCAAAACAAATTTTCAAATAATAATCCCAACAAAGGCTGACTAAGATGTCGCTATAAATTGAAAATTTATTACATCCACCAACACTTAACAACTTGGTAGCTAAAAATAGACTCTCTGCCACAAAAGTCGCACGCATTCAAAATTTGATAAAGAATGAGTTGCTCAGAGGCACCTATCTATTATTGATTTACCTATATACTTTATAACAGAATCATTTGGTACTATTTACTAGTTCACCAAATATTCAGCAAGGGGCAATACTGCCGTAAAATGAGAATTATAGAAATTTGTTACTATTGTTGTAACAGGCTTTTAGACTGTTACAATATTTAGAAATATATTAAAAGTTCACGGTGTATTAAGCAGTACGGGTAACATTCACACGGTTCTCTAAATAATTAGGTTACTTAGGAAAGTATACTTTTCACAAATATTTGTCTAAGCCGTTTCCAGACTATGTCGAACGACAAAGTTGTCTTTCGTTTCGTATGTGTGGACTAGTCGATCGAATTGGTCGATGGTTAGTCTGGACACGGATTGAAATTACAGTATATTTATGACAAACATGTTTAAATCGAATGAAAATTAATGGTCTCTATTTATGAATAAAACTAGGAAGGCAGGATAAGAATAAAAAACTTGCTGTTGAATATTTTGATCTAAGTATTGAAAAGAAAACTATACATTTTTAAAATATATAACATACATTTATAAAATAGAAACCATACATTGTTAAAATTAAACATATCTACATGATCTAAAACATAACCAACAATGGTATCCACAAGATAGACTTGTTTATCCTTAAGTGTGCACATTAATGCACTGACAGGTTTAATTGAGAAATGTGTATGTTTGAGGTACATTTCGCGTGATTGTTACTTCTACCTACTTGAATATAATTGTCATTTATTTACTTACCTTTAAAGATTTCTCACAATTCTTGTACTTCACAAAAACAAAATAATCAGTAAAATTGCAAAAACTGATCTAATTTCACATGCAGACTGGGACCGTTACTGAATAATAGGGAAGGGTGGGGTGAGAGTTCTATGTTTCAAATGCCACATAATTTGTAGGCTAATGTGATTCCTTACCAGTGGAGAAATATAAAATATGTCTCAGTAAGTTGGAACCATATGGGAAACTTTTTTATTATTAATTTTAGGAAAAAAATGTATCCTTCATAAAAAGTTCTGCATGTTCTGAAATCTAAATAACAATCAACAGATATCAATTTTTTTCAGTCGTGTACGAGGTATGTCAAAAAATATGAATTTTACTCAGGAGTAAAGTACCTTTAAATTTGACAATATCGAGAAATGTTATTGAAAAAAGTTTATCAGTACCAAAAACTATGTTCCAATATGCAATTACACATTTTTATTGGGATGCCTATGATTTAAAATAATTGCGGCTTCTCTATGGGTTTTATAATTTTCTCCCACAATCAAAACGATTTCAATTTTTTCCTCACTACTTAACAGAGCCGCCATTTCTTGTATTTTATAAAAACTAACTAGCCGTTTGCCGTCAGTGCATCCTAGATTAAAAATCGTTATGTACGCAAATTGCTATTATACAGAATTATCATTGCTAATACAGAGAAGTGAGTAAAAATAACAGAAATTATTTTTTCATGGCAGATGGATAATATTAGATATCTGACAAAAGCTTTCAATTATAATCAACTTTTTATAATAACAATTGTCAATATTCTGAAAAATAAAGGTACTTTACTCTTGAGTAAAATTCATATTTTTTGACATACCTCGTACACGACTGAAAAAAATTGATATCTGTTGATTGTATTTTAGATTTCAGAACATGCAGAACTTTTTATGAAGAATACATTTTTTTCCTAAAATTAATAATAAAAAAGTTTCCCATATGGTTCCAACTTACTGAGACATATTGTATAATTTGTAGCAAATAAGTTTTTTTCTCGTAACAATAAATGTACAATTATACTGAAATACTCATTTTTTCGGTATAAAGTAGATATATTTGAGGCTGATAATCTATAGGCTTATTTAAAAAATGTAAATTTCTGTCAAAACTTGCAGATGATTCACTATGAATATTTAATTTGTTGTTTTAAAGTGATGGAATATTATTGAAGATGTTAGGCTTTTTTCTGGGTGACAATTTTTACCCAAATAGCATCGTTATATTTTATAACAGAATATTATATTGTGCTTTGTAAACTTTTATAGTTTCTGAAGAACAATTGTTTGAAGGTGTGCATATAGAAGAACACATTTTTTAGATTAAAGAAATTACACTCGAATAAATCATTTTTTTATATAAAAATTTCCCAATATTTTCACGTTAATATGGCTTCTTAATAATAAATGAGCAATGTTAGTTTTAAACAAAGGGGGGTCAAACAAATCAGCTTATTTGTCCATAAATAACTCTTCTCTCGGTGTATAAGTACAGCTGGTATTGTCGAGCCATTCTTCCTTCTCGCGAGCACTCATGCGCTCTTGTGTCTGATATCACTAGTGTTGCCGCTGAGACGAGAGATTCTTGCCTCTCGTCTCGTCTTGCCCTCTCTCGACGAGACGAGAGACCCATTTCTGACTAGACGAGACGAGAGAAGTACCCTCTCTCGTCGAGAAATTCTCGTCTCTCTCGAGCAAAAAACGTTATATTTTTTGAGATCTTTGAAATCTCCTCTTATTACTCTTTGCAAAAATATATATAATGTCTATATTTGGATCAACAGTTTTCGAGTTATTCGACTGCAAACCTATTATTATAATGACGTTTTATCGCTGGATAAAATTATGTGTAGTCAAATAACTCGTAACAGGCATACATTTTTGAAATTATCACAAAAAAAATGTTTTTGTTTCACTAACCGCGTTGTAAAATTGTTTACACTTCCTGAGATACGGGTGATTTGTTAAAAACATTTAAAACTAATTCCTTTGAACTCGAAAGGTTTTAATTTTAGGACAAAGTTCTTGAAATAAAATCTTTGTATCCTTTCTATGTTTGTAAACTACCGTCACCTTTTTTTATATCACTTATAAGTCTTTGAGATATCATGGTCAACTTCATGTTTTTAAATACGGACCAAGATTTTTTCATATCAATTTTTGAGTACATAATATTACGTTTTACCTCAAATACAATGATGTACGTTTCAACACAAATTATACATTAACTGGAAACTTTTTAAAATATTCTTAGTAGGCTTATGGCTTTCTTAAATATTATGTCAATTTTTGCTAGAGATAGAATGAAATTGAGGTGGAAAACAGAAAAAATATAATACTTGAAGCAACCATAGGCGTAGGTACTGAAAATATTTCTAAAAATTTCCTGATTATCTATACTTTGTGTTGGTACATCATTGTAGTTGCACACTCAAATGACCACACTGTATAAATGCGAAATAAGAGTACGGTGAAAAATGCAATCTTTTCAAAAACAATAAAACGCCATTTTTAATAATTAATTTATATCTAAACAGTCAGAAAAAATATTGCAACAGATAACATAAAATTTACTAATGAACTAAAAAATATATTACAGATAGGTACCTGGATACAAAAAAGGTTGATATACCTAATGATGTATAAAAAGTAACTTGGGCTGAAAAAAAACATGTATTACCTTATTACCTACATTAAGTTAATACTTATACATATATTAGGAACACTAGAAACTTTGGAAATTTAAAATAATCATTTTTCAACAAATATATTTTTCCTAAGGCTAAACGAATACCAAGAGTTTGAACATAACAATGTTCTGGCTGACTCTGCGTTAAGACAAATATAATGCGATGCAAAACTTCCCAGCTTTTTTATTACATCGTCGGGGTATTTTAAATAGATTATGTCTCATTTTTTTGCTACTATCTGAATTTACCTTTTTCATATTTGATATACAGGGTGGTTCCTTAGTGCGACCAATGTCAATATCTTCGGTACCATTAAAGATAGCGAATAGAATCAGAAAATTTAAAAAAATGCAGGGTGTTCTATTTAAAAAATGGAAATTTTTTAACGAGCCGGTTTTCTGGAGCACCGTTTATGGAGAAAAATAATTTTAGAACAGGTACCTCTTAAACCTTAATAATCTTCGTCAAACGTTTTCCTGCTATCTTTATTGGTGCAGGAGATATTGACCTTTGTCGCACTAATGGGCTACCCTGTGGTAAATACCAAGCAAAGTTTCATCGCATTTGGGTGAGGTTCTATTATATTTGACATATATTGCACACAATTTATGTCAAATATGGTGGAACCTAACCTCAACGCGTCAAACTTTAGCTTAGTTTTCACCCATTTGGTTTAAATCACGAGAGAAGGTCGTCTCTCGTTTCGTCTCGCTCTCTCTCGACGAGACGAGAGACACATTTTGTCTCGTCTGACGAGACGAGACGAGAGAAGGCCTTATTTCGTCTCGTCTCGTCTCGCGGCAACACTAGAGATCACCACACGCTCTGCGTCTTCTTTGTCGATATAAGCATCAGCTGCGGTGCCTAATATACAGTGCTTTTCAGATAAAAGTATACACCTTTCATAACTTTTGTAATACTCGTATTTAGCAAAAATCCAAAAACATGTCAATTTATGTTGGAAGGGGCAAGCATTATGGCTTATTTAAACTTACTGGAAAAGCCACCCCCTCACCCCTAGCAGCATCCCCTTTATTTTTTAAATTACTTTCCATAAATTACTATTTATTCTACTTAAAAAATCCAAACAACAAAAAACTCTACTT
>CAJUYI010006157.1:0-14244 GCA_910591695.1 Galerucella pusilla
CCCTGCCATAATTATCAAATCATCTGCAAAAGCTGCTTCTGATATATCGACTCTTCCTAAATGTCTGTATCCAACGTGTAGTTTTGCCATTTTGGTTGACGATTTTTTAATTATTTCATCAATAAAAATTGTAAATAATAATGGACTTAGTCCCCCTCCTTGCCTTAATCCTTCTTGTGTTGAAAATGGTTCTGATGTTTTATTTTTGTATATTACACAATTTCTATTATTTTTGTAAATGTTTTTGATTATGTCTATTATTTTGTAGTTTACTCCCCTTCCTTCTAGTACTTTCCATAACTTCTCCCTTGGTACTTTGTCAAAAGCTTTTTCCATGTCTATGAATCCTATATATACCTCTTTTTCTTGTTGTGAGAACTTATCAATTATCTGTTTCACCGTAAATATGTGGTCTTGTATGCTTCGACCTCTTCTAAATCCACTTTGCGATTCTTCGAGAGTATTTTCTATTATTGGTCTTAGCTTACTGTCTATAATCTTCTCGTATACTTTCATAGCTGTACTAAGTAAATTTATTCCTCTATAATTATTGCAGTCTTGTCTATCCCCCTTTTTATATATTGGAACTATTAAGGCTGTCTTCCAATCTTCTGGAATCTGTTCTTCCCTCCACGCAATGTTGTATATGTTCAATAATATTTTTGTTCCTGTTTCCCCTAAATTCTTGAACATTTCTGCTGTTAACTTATCAATTCCTGGAGATTTTTCATTTTTCAATTCACTTATTATTTCCTGTAATTCTTTTAGAGTTACAATGTCTTCATTTTTTGTTATTGCATCCTTTTTTTTGTTAATGTCCTGAACTTTGCTGTCTGCTCCTAATAATTCCTCAAAATACTCTTTCCATCTATCAATCACTTCGTTTTCATTTCTTAGAATATCTCCTTTTTTATTTTGTATCCATGTTATTTCTTGTGTTTTTTCCTTTCTTAATGACTTCAAAGTTTTGTAAAACAGTTTTTGATTTGATTTACTATTGCTTTCCATTTTTTCGCCAAATTCTTTCCACTGATTTCTTTTAGCTACTGCTACCATCTCTTTTACATTTTTCCTCTTATCTTTGTACTTTTCATAGTTTTCAGTTGTTTTGTTATTTACATATATTTTCCACGCTTCTTTTTTTAATTTTACTACTATTTTAATTTCGTCCGTCCACCAAGCTGTTTGTTTTTTCTTATTAGTTTTCGTGCTACAACCACATATTTCTTTAGCGGTTTCCGATACGGTTTTTTTGAAATAATCCCACATTTCTTCTAAATTACCATTTTTCATTAAATCATAATTATTTGAGAACTTCCCTGATAATGCTATTTTGTATTTCTCTGCCATATCTTTGTTTTGGAGTTTGTATGATCTGACCGATTCATATTCTATTGTACTTTCTAATTTTGGTTTATTATGGTTTGTAATTTCTACTTGTTCTCTTATTTTTGTTACAAGCAAATAGTGGTCACTTCCTATTTCTGGTCCTCTTCTAACTCTGGTATCCAATACTTCCTTTTGATTTCTTTTTTCCACCAATATATAATCTATTATTGACCTTTCATTTCTGCTTTCCATCACACGTGTATATTTATGAATGTCTTTATGTTGGAAAAATGTATTAGTTACAATAAAATTGTGTAATATGCAAAAATCCAGCAGCCGCTCTCCATTATTATTCCTAAATGTTTCACCATGTTTTCCTATTACTGTTCTATAAATGTCATCTTTTGTTCCTACTCTGCTATTAAAATCTCCAAGTATAATTATTTTTCCTTTCGCATTTTCTGTAACCATAGTTAGATCTTCCCAAAACTTATCTTTATTTCCTACTGTATCGTCTTCATTTGGTCCATATACAATTATTATAGTTTTTGTGTTCATATTTTTATTTTTCATTTCCATCCCCAATAATCTTTCCGACCATCCCGTCCATCCAGTAATTTGTTCTTCTAAGCTTCTATGTATTATGCATGCAACTCCTGCTGCTGCTCTTTTCTCATTTTCAATGCCACTATATATGAGTATATGGCCATTATCCATTTTCACTATCCCCTGTCCTTTTTTTTTTGGTCTCTGTTATAGCTAGTATTTTCAAGTTTGTATTTTCAAACTCTTCTTCTAATTCTTTTTCTTTTCCTAAAATACTTCTAACATTCCATGTTCCAATTCCCCACATTTCCGTTGTTGATTTTACTTTATTCGTATCAAATTCCGTTGCCGAGTCTTTTTCTCTGTTACCATGAATATCTGTTTCTTTATTTAGTTTTTTGAATATATTTTTTCCAGTATTTTCATTCTATTTGTTTCTTTATCCCATCTCCATTCTTGTCCATTTACTGTTACCTTATTGTATCCCATTTTCACGTCTTTTCCCTTTTGGCTTTCTATTTTTGCAAACATCCTTATCTCTTTTTGTTTTTCTCTTTCCTTTTTGGTCATATCATTATTTATAAAAACTTTTTCTTCTTTCCTCTTCTCCAATTTTGCTTTATTCGCCATAATTTTTTCTTTATCAACTTCATTTTGACATTCCACTATATATACATTTTCTCCCCTATCTTGTTAACTGCCTTAGGCTCGATATTTATTTTTAATTGTTGACTCACAAAGTTTCTGACATTTTCTACCAATTTCGACGGCTCATTAGTATCAAGTTTTAATCCATTTATCAGCACATTATTCTTTCTTCTTTCTTTATCTATGATTTCCATTGTTTTTTTAATCTCTTCCATTTCTGTTTTCATTTCTGCATTTTCTTTTTTGATTGCTTGGTTTTCTTTTCTCAATACTTCGTTTTCAACTTTCAACTTTAATATTTCCTCATTAAACAGAGCCTGTTGATCTTTGGTTTCTTTGATCTCGTTTTTAATAAGTTGTTGTTCCCATTTCATATCCTTTTGATCTGCAGACATTTCCTTCATCAACGCTATGATTTGGTCTAACTTTTCATCTTTTTTACTTTTAGGTGGGGTTCTGCTAGTCCTCTTGCTACTTTCAAATAAACCATCCATTTTTCTTTTCTTTGAATCTTCTGTTGAATAATCATCACTATCCATTTTGTTTATATTTTGTATTCAATTAATATTTAATTATATTATTTTCGTGATAGCGTAAGACCAAGATACCCAGATCTACTCTTCGGAGATACTTGATCTATCCAGCCACTTATTATATATATCTAATTTCTTTCTTCATTTTTTAAATTTGACAACGTCGCAAATTAAATCGTTTTGGACTCTCCTTAAATCAATTGCTTTTTATTTTAATAACCTAACACTAACCTATTTATTTAATTGTTTTCACTAAATCTAACGTTTTTCTTAGTTTGTTTTTTATGTAGCACTACGTATTTTACTTTTTGTTGACACAATTCAAATTCTAGTTGATTAATTTTCGCTGCACTTTCCGATATATCGAATTAAATGCAGGCGAATTTTACAAACACTTTATTATTTCAACGCACCGTTGCCACTCCGTTTTTTCCTTCTAATTGTTTAAATAATGCAAATACAGAAAAGTGTTCCATTCAAAAATTGTAGCTGAAACATTTATCTACAAATTTTATCTGAAAAGTTTTCCTGTAAATTGAAAAGTTTACGATATAAAATTAATGTCAGTGCAAGTCAATTCGTAGTTACACGCGAACGGCCCGAGAGCCAAATTTATTAACCGCTCGACTTAAAAGTTAATAATTTTGGGCTTATAACATTCCGAAAAAATATATAAACACATGTTAAATGTAGAGAAAGATCTTAGCTTTCAGATAGAAATACTTTCAAATTTGAAAAAGTAGGCTTTCTAACCGTAAAATCACTAGAGCTAAAAAGTCGAGAAAGAATTATAATTCCTATTTAATTAATACTTATCCCAGCGATAATTCCTTCTAGATTTAGCATTGCAAATGATCTTAATCATTATTAAAGCAAAGCCATCAATATTTCGAATTTTAAACAAATGCTTATTTTTTTTTAGACTTCGTTCAATTATATCTTTTTTCGAAATTGATATAATTCAATGAAACTTTACCGCTAAACACTTTGAAGTATCTACTTTCGGAACTACTGTACAGTTTTTCTATGAATATCAGATTTTTTAAATAATAGACAATTATTTACAATAAATAGTTAAATCAGACGTTTTTCAGCAAACCTTCTACAACTTTTTATAGCGTTCATGATATTATCTTTATAATGAACCTATTTAGAAGTGATCGCGATACAAAAGAACACACCTATGGATCAGGTAAGAAAGAGAAGGGAGCACAAATAAAGGTGAAAAAGCAGGTGACGTGACGCGACGCCGCGTAATAACAACAACAATAATAATAAAATATTAGCAACAAAAATTTCAACAAATTACATTAAAAATAGAGACTGTTATTGAAACAATGATGATAATGAAGTGGGGTCAAAAAAATGAAGGTTCACGTGGAAAATCGTATGTATATCTTTGTGGAAAATGCAGATACAAGAAACAGTTTCAAATAAAATTTGAAGATTACGCCATCATCTTTGAAGAACGTTATGTTATAGAATTTTTCAATATATTAATGTTAATTAGAGGAATTTGGTAAAAAAACGTTTTATAGTAGAGGTTTAGGTGGAAAATCGATGATGATACATTAAAAAAATTTTTCTATGTATTTGTAGATATTTCATTTTAGAACACATTTAATATGAATTTTTTTTTCTGAATGTCATTGTTTACTTACTATCGTAAAATTAAAAACATGAAAATGGATGTTAAAAAATACTACTAGGAAAATTCCGTATATTTTGAAAAATAATGCAGATACAAAAAAAAATGTCCAGACAAATTTTGTAGATAAATGTACTAGCTAAAATTTTTGATGCGAACATTTTCCTGTAATTTCATTTTTTAAGCAATTAGAGTGAATAAACAAAAAACAAAGATTTACTTAACGATTCTCCGGAAAATTACGTGCCTAGCATCGTAAAGTTTTTCTCATGTTAATCACAACCCTTTTCAATACTCAATTTTGAATTTTCAAGTTTTCTGTATTTTTTGCGGCATTTTACGAATATTTTGTGTACTTTGACTAGGCTATTACAACTTATTCCTTATCAACCTCTTGTTTTTCTTCAAATTATTGCCCACCTTTTGTCTTTTGTCGCCTGAATGACCACCTGAAAAATCTCAAAATAGTGGAGGAAGAAGAATGCAGATTTTGTGGCATGGGAGAAGAAACCTCCATCCACATACTTACGACTTGCACAGCAATTCACAATCCTAGGGCACAGCACCTGGGAGGTCAAAGGATAGAAGAGTGACACTTACATGAGTTGAAGCCTGCATATATCCTAAAATACATAATTACATGGGTATCAAATGAAAGGGATTGCTGGAGAGAACACGACAACTAATAGAACGTCACGTCAAATCCAAAATTTGGATAGTGTCAAATTGGTAGAAGGATTAATTATTAAATAATTAGAACAAATCAACAGTCAAATGACCATTAAATGAATCGTAAGTTACACAATTTATTGAATAACATGAAAAAATTTCGCGAGATTTGCAGATTTTATAAGAAATATTTTCTTCCATGAAATTATCTACTTATTAAAAGTATGTCAGGCAAGACTAATTAATAGGTACGTAGGTAAATCTCACGACAAGCTTTTATTTTATTTAATAAATTATATGTAATACATAAACTACTTAATTGATTGGTTTGATTTACATTGAAGTTTATTTTCTTCTTTCTATGTCAATTAAAGGAAAACTTATTTTTGAGAAGGTTTTTTCCGCCATTAATTTATTTGTATATTAATCAAAATAATTTATACTACTGATAATGCATATATCTAAATTGTTCGACCAGTAGAATAATATGCTATATTTTTTTGTAGAATTTGATAATTAATTATTTTATTTGATAATTATATAGAAATTTCACGTTATAAGGGTTGAAACAATTAATTGGTTCATTTTTATGAATTCTCTGTTTTTGTTAGATAAACAAAAAAAATTTAAAGTATTATTTAAAAAAATTATATCGCAATTTACAGTACAAGGATACAAAGATATTTAAACCAATAAAAAAATAATAGACGTTGACTAAAAAAACTATTTCAAACCCCTAAAAATATACACATACATTAGTTCGAGTTGAATTGAATTTTACAGTAAACCTTTTCTAATAATATAAAATATTAAAGAATATATTTTATATTTTAATACACTGAATTTTATTCATCGGGAAAAACATTATACTTACTGTCCATTATTACAAAACGATTAAAGTATTATTTTACAGATGAGCGGTAATGTTCCAAGATTAGAAGATTACAGTCATTGTACTTTTGCATCAGATACGGCTTTTACAGAACCGACACAGGTGGTAAAAAAGTTACCCTTAGGGGAAGAAGATGCAACCACCGTAAATAATTATTGTTGATTTTTATTCCATGAAAGGAAACTTGGAAAAATAAATCGTTAATGCGTTTTGGATTATTTTCATGTTGTTTTTGGTTAATGAAGTTTGGAGAAAGAGTTCAATTTCGTTTTTGTTAGTGTAATGAATGGGCTTGTTCAAGAAAAATTTTTGTAGTTAATAATAGAAACTAAAACTCATTTTAAACAGATTCCCAAAATTTTAGATTTTTCCGCGAACGTTTAAACCCTCAAATTAATTAAAGAAATTGGATTGAACGAAAACGGGGCGTGGTTACCTGTGACGTCACACTGCATATGCTATACTTAACGTTTGAAACGCCGCGAGTCGTATCGTTTTGTGTAAGAAAAAAAAACGCTGGACTGTTGACTGTACCTACTGTTTCGTTATTTTATTGTGAAGGGATGAGAAAAAAGTGGTAAATGAATACTTTTTGATTCCCGACTGTCCTAACACATCCAAGAATGCACCAGCAAAATATATATACATTAAATCATCGAGCAGTGGAACAGTTAAATTAAAACCTTGAGTGGTACCGAGATTGTTTGACTGTCTAAAAAATAGAGTAACAATGCATAGTTCAAAGCCACGGTCACAGTTTTTACAAGTTAAGCTCAGAAAATAGAGCCACTGATGATGATAAAGTAGAGGAAGAAAATCGAATGGATATCACACGAATGGGACCTATATCTTGGGAAATAGGGGTTCAGGCTTGCATTAAGGCTTATGTACGTTCCAAAGCGATTCAATGCGGGGGCGAGGGGTTTATATATGGAAAATGGCTAAAAAGAGAAAATGCACTAGCAATGAGATCGTTTCAAAGAAATCGTGAATGGAAAAAGACGGAAAACCTATGAACGAGACGGAAAACCTATGAACGAAGAGTTTTCAATATCCACTAGCGGTCCTTCTTCTACATTTAGCTCGTCAGATCCGAATAGCTCATTTTATCCAGACACTAATAGGTTAGACGATATAGAATATTTTATTTCATAGAAAAAAAATCCAAAGCTTTATTTGGAAGTTCCGAGTCGTTCATTATTTGTTGTGAGCTTGTTAACAAAAAAAATGTGAGCTGGACAAGCTTGATATCTTTCTAACATTAAAAAAGATCAAATTGAATTTACCTTATGGGATATTAGGAGACGAGTTTGGTGTGACACTTTCCAGAGTATTTAGCATTATACAAAATACTATACCGTAGTAGCCAGTTACCTTCACCCATTTGTGCAAGTTAAGAAAAGACTTCCTACTCCCTCCAGACGCAGATATGAAAATGTACAATGGATTATAGATTGTTTTGAAATTTCGATTCAGATACCAAGTGTGAATTCTTTGTTTCTATTAATGTAGTCCCTCACCATAAAGATATCGACTTCAGGTGAATTTGCAGAATCTGCTTCAATAAATCCGGTATCTACTGAGTACATCTTTAATAGCAAAAATCACTAACACTTTTAAAATTTAAAGATATTGCAGCTGTAATCAACTTTCTTATGTGAAACGCAGCGGTGTACAGAGCACAATATGCAATGTGACGTCACAGTCGGTTCTGTCGCTTTTTAAGGGACCTCCATTTTCAACCTCTAATATCTAAGTAGTGGGGAAAGTACAAGAGCTGAAAATTTCACTAGTTATTTTGATGATTCAGTTTTACAAAATAACGTAAGAAAAACCGAGGAAATTTTTAATTGATAACAAGCCCATTACCACTTAAATTTCCATTCATCTGTGCTGCTATTCTTTAATTTGTGGGAATAGAAAATCAGAGGGGAAATGATCAAAAGTGGGCGTGGTTCCCTCAAATATTAAAATGCCGTATTCTTGAAAAATGTCTATCGAAAAATGAGGGAAATTATCACACTCACTAGGAGAATTTTATTCTATTGGTCATGACTGAGAGAAAAAGCCGAAATAATGTGAAAATATTTTTTCACATTATCATTTTATACAAATTTTTGAATTAACAAAACCTCTTGTTAAGGATGTTATTGAAATGTATGGAGGCTCCGACAAGAACATCATCCTTGACCATACAAACTGAGGTAAATATGATGAAACTTAGTTTTTGCTTTTGGTAGGATCGCCTAAGCCCATACTATACTACAACAATAGGTCATAAATAGCATATTATATGTGTGTATACCACAGTTACATTTCGCGTGAGCAAAAAATCCTAGAGTTTATTAAGAAGAAACTAACTCATTTTTTAATGAACATAAAACCAAAAACAGAACCAAAAATGCCGCGAAGAAAAAAAGGTTGGGTTAGGTCTTATTTTGTTAAAATTCATGGCAAAAACAGCACAGTTTACTTATAATGTCAAAATGTTGTACGTTTTGATTGGTAGTACAATTTTGAGAACTTAGACAACACTGTTTCCTTTGTCCCTCACTCATTTCTATTCCCTGATTTCAAGAATACTGCTTTTTGGAATCGAGTGAAATTTTGTGGGAATAGAAATGTCAACATTTCCGAGGGGAGTAAAAATTTCAGGGAATTTCATGAATAGCCACACTTGAATAATATAAGCAAAGACTGAATCTCAACAAGCAGATAAATTCCTAGTTAGAATGTTTCTTATATTGTTTGTCGGGTTGCTTTTAAAAATACTATTGGAGAAAGCTATTTTGGTTTTTCTGACAACTTATGTTTTTATTAAATTTTCGGTTCTGTGGCAGAATAGCGTCAGTCACAATAGCGCTAGGTTAAAACAGCAGCGGACAAAATAGCGTTGGACAAAAACAGCATAGGACAAAATAGCGCTGGACAAAATAGTGCCGCACAAAAACAACGCCAAGCAAAAGCAGAGACGGACAAAATAGCATTGGTTGAAATAGCACTGCAACTAAATAACGCGGGTTGAAATATCCTCAGAAAGTTAACTATTAAAATATGGGAAACAATAGTAATCAACTTTTTCTTCTTTGATCTTTGTCAGTTGGTCGGGAAGCGATGTGTGTTGAATTATGCTAATTTGGGACTATAGTCTATTTTCATGAGATAGCAGTGAAATAATGAGGCTTAATCATTTTTGGGCGGCACTATTTTGGATGCCGCTGTTTTTGATCTGCGTTATTTTCGTGCGGCGATATTTTGTCCTGCGCTGTTTTAACCTAGTGCTATTTTGTCCGCCGCTGTTTTAGCCTAGCGCTATTTTGACTGACACTATTATGCTACAGTGTCAAATTTTCAGTAATAACTTCCCTATAGGACATTGATAATAAACGAGATAATTTTATGATAATCGAAAGCTCGATTCTTGTTAACATCAGCCCGAATCCGAAGGCTGATACTAAGCAACGCGCTTGAGAAATTTGTCATAAAATGATGACTTATTTGTTAATGTCCGAGGGATGACAGAAGCATTTATTCATCAAAAGTACAGCTAGGGAAGCTACAATTATTAAAATTTAACGAAACATTAGATTTGTAACTGTTGTCTACTATAAAATATTTATTACCGTAATATTTATAATCTTCTGGTGCTCTTGATAGAGATTTAAGTATGGTTTTATATAATTTTGATTTTTATGACCAGTAATTTTCTGCAATTGTTGCTTTTCTACATCACTTTTTTAGCCAATTGGCTAATAGCCGTTGATCAATTCGAGTTATTTGGTATCTTTAAATCCTTTATATTCAAGCCAATTACTTCAGCAGCAGATTTAGTCGATCCATTTATTGTATTTCATCCAACAGGTACATTATCGTACCATTCGTCAGTTTCATTTCTCTTGATCTCAAGAACAGTCGTGGTGAGGTAAAATTGTCGCCTCGTTTTGATATCAGTTTATGAAAAAGGCGCATAGTGCAGCAACGTCTTTCACTACTTGAAACCAACACTTACTACTTGTATAGCTTTTAGACCCACCTTGGCACACCGGATTGTATTTAATGCGATTTGTTGGAGAATCATCGTTATTTTTATCGATTTGCAACAATCCACCAGACAAGCAACTGCCTATCTGCCTCGCCACGAAAATTTAGCAGCTGCAATATGGTATAATTTACGCATAAGACCTTCAGGAGTACTTTCATCCCATAGCAATATTATATTATAAACAAATTTAACGTAACTTAATTGGCTTTCCTTCCACATATGTATCTGTAGAGTGTGGAGGGTGAGTTTGGGTTCACAGCACATAGACCACGTGTGACCCATTGTACTAGGTAGGTGTCTAGGTAATCGTCCATCCTGTACTTTCCAGGAAGGTGAACAGGTCAATAGGAGATATCTCCTTTATGTCGGCAGGTGTAGGTTAAGTCTCCCCGAACACACACTCTCTTATTAACGATAACTCCAGGCACTCATATAAGACATGACTGACAGTTTCGTCTTCATGTTCACATATCCTGAATAGAAGTGTGTCCACCAACCCCAGTGTATGGAGGTGCTTCTCTAGTTGACAGTAGTCAGTCAGAGAATGAACTGTTTAACGCAGATTTTTCCTAATCATCGCCAAGGATTTCAGGATGACCCTGACAAAACTGCATCCCTCGATTTGATCCCATCACCATAATTTTTGGCTAGTTCAGCAATTACCGAAATCGTCAGGCCGTGTTTGTCACTAGGTCCTGAAAGTCCTAATTCAGCCGCTTCCCTGGCTAATGAATCGACAATGCGGTTACAATTACTCGTGTTGTACCCTTCAGCTTATTTCAGGATAATATTGTTAGGCGTTAGCTAAATCTTGATGGCACCCTAATACTAGCCCTGATACAACACGTTGTATGTTCAAGGCTAATAGAGCCTGTCTGTTGTTAGTGCAGATTATTGTTTTTTCCAGAAATTCCTTTTTTGGTTAGTTCTTTTGTGGCAATTAAGATACCAGCCAGTTCTGTTTGAACTACGCTAGTATTTTTCCCCATTCCCCACTTATTTCTTAGGCTGTGATCTGGAGTAGACTCCACATCCTGAACCTTCTTCGGTTTTTGAGCTTTCTGTGGGTACCCATTTAGACACTTTGTTGTCTTTTGCAAAAGTGATTCTTTACACTTTTTTGCACCAAATTATACCTAGTTATAGTTTGGCAAGTTTATCTGTAGCTACGGGGCGTCGGTAAGAGGCGAGGAAAAACATGGCGTATATCTGTCAAACGTACAAATGGCGTACGGTACCTATTTTACCAAGTAAAACTGGAATTACAAAGGTAACTGACAATAACAACACCACTGGATAAATCGATATCAGTCAATTGACGAAGTGAGAGGGAAGTATATACGCACGCGCTTGCCAATAAGAAGTCACCTGGTCGATAAAAATCACAAATTATGTAATCGGAGGGTGTGGTCATTATGGTTTTCGTACAACGTTGCCAGAGCTTTAAGAAGCCCATAACAAATTTGGAAAAGTGTTCTCTTTTAATATTCATAAATTGGAAAAAAAAGTTAATAGAATAAATCCAAGGAAACAAGTACATTATAAAATTAACGTTTAATCATATGTTCAATATTGTTGATAATAAAAAGACCCTTTTCTAATTATTATCACTACATAGTAAGCACTTCAATTTTTTCATAGTTAAATGTGGCAATGTCGAGTGTTTTCGACTGCATTCCTTTCACGGTTTCAGATAAACTTGCCAAAGTATATTGGATTACTGATAGCTATAAGCAGAGCCTGGCTATCAGAGAATGTTTAATTTTTTTTCGTTATAACCTCTTCTGATGTTTTAATCAATTCAGGGTATTGGGAAAAGTAGAATTCGATAGATGGCGCTCTGAAATGTCAATGTCATCTTAGCAACGAGTAAAACAAATCAGCTGCCGTATAAGCCCTTTGATATTTAATTTGGCTGTTTTAGTTATTTTCAGTGTGTATTTTGTAAAACTTTTGCTTTTTCTTCGATTGTGCTTTAGTATTTTGTGTTGATAAACTAAATTTTGATTCCTAATATTTTTATTTTTGGAGTAATAGGTATGGTTGATATTTGTGAAAAGTACAACAAGCGTTTATTTTATTTTTGATATAGTCATATCTACAAAAGTTGCAATGAAAAAAAAAATAGAATAACATAACCTCTTCCATATCTCTGATTATATAAAAATTTTACCTCGGAAATATGATGACTGTTGAAAAGATCTCAGTTTTAAACTTGTCACTGACACAAAATTAAACATATAAAGTAAGAATTAATTAAGTTGACTTGCATATAATACAAAAACAATGCAGAACGAATTATTTTACTCGTTGCGAAAGTTACAATTTTTTCAGCCGGAGGTCTCATTGAATTCTACTTCGCCCAATAGCGGCAATCGTCTCTTCTTGAAACACAGACGTATATTGACGAAGGCTAAAGAACATTCTCTATCTAGTTCCATTTATACCAGCCACAGTGCCATGGATTGTTTTGGAACTATCGGTGGACCAGATGATTTCTCCAGAATTACCTAAATTCATCACCTGCTCCCAGGATGGGATGATGTTTTTCAATCGCTTGGTGAAACAGAACTCATGTGAAATTTGGGTTTATCTAGTATTGTCTCAGTGTATCAGTGTGTCCTTCTCGAACATTATTCGGGGACCATAAGTATCCCGATTTCAGCCTAAGAATTGCCATAATTTCCTCCGCCTTTACAAAAAGTTACAAACGAGGAAGTCCAATAAGGGCTTCAACGATAAATCTATATAAACAAGATAAATTATCGATGAATTTCATACAAAAGAATTAAAAGATTTCCCCTTTTTTTTCTTACAAATCTATAACCAACCATTAAATAGCCAATAAATATAAATCGACATAAAGGGTTGTGACCTGTCGAGAAATTTTTTGAAAGAAATTCGACACGAGATAAAATTTAATGTTTCGAAAAAAATTGAAATTATTTCTTACCCATTTTACCGATAACGGCAGATGGTTGTTTACTATCGACAGAAAGGGGTGGAATATATGTTTCATTTTTAACGTTTAAACAATATTTTCAATAAAAAAGAATGATTTATCCAAAAAGGGTAATTTTCTTCGAACATTAAACAGACTAACGAATAGCTCACACTTTTATTCCCATATTTCCGATACCTCGGAGTTCCGAACCTTATAAATTTGAAAATTACTTTTCAATAAGAAGACAGTTCACTAAGAAGCAACATATTATTATTTTATTGACATCTATTAATAACACGCCTTACTTAAATATCACAATTGTTACAGACTAATAACTAAAGTATCCTCAGTTGAATCGCTTCAAATTGCCTAACAAAATTGAAATGTAGGCTTCATTATTTCGAGTTTCATTTGAAAAACAAGTAGAATGAGGCTATTTACGAAGATAAAACTGGATAATCGACGCTACAGAAGGCAATGAAAATCTTTGAATTTTCACGAAACTAGAACAATTTACTTACGGGCGCTATGTACTAATATAAGTTTAAACTCTCTTTGGCATACAAAAAGACATAAATTCATTTGTTTAAACCGAAATTGTTTTAACAATTGCAAGAAATTGTTACTTTTCAACAGGGAAATTTTCTTGGTATCTACTACGTGGTGATCTACTATGAATGGACCTTAATAAAATTTTACAACAAAGTTTTGTAGTCTTAAACTTCAAAATATTATTGATTGTCTAGTTGTCATATTTTTTCGTTGTGTCAGATAGGGACCAAAAATTATTTTTTCTTCTTTTAATTTCTTGGGAAATTAAAATTCTTGGGAAATTTAAATTCTTTATTTCAACGTTTCGGTAGCGGAAGTCTACCGAAACGTTGTCAAGAAAAAATAAGTAGAAATTAATTTTTATCCCTAACTGACACAACAGAAAAAATTTTGGCAACTAGACAATCAAAAATTATTTTGAAGTTTAAGACTGCAAAATTT
>CAJUYI010006158.1:0-13574 GCA_910591695.1 Galerucella pusilla
AATTTACATTTCAGGTAAAGTTGAAATATCCATTCCAATGTTATATTTGACAGCTGGAAATATCTAATTTCTATATCATGAAAAATGTACGTAAGCTCAGTTTTATAGAATGTAACAAAATCAATCATATTTCGAAGATAATACGCATTCCAACCATGACATAATGCACTGTGCCGAGCATCAAACATTGATTGAAATGTAGTTGACAACGTTGATAAAATATATGAAATCAAACCTTTGCTGGGGCATCAGCTTGAAATCTCCACCTGCTGCAAAATGTTCTCTGAACGTTCCCCATTTCACTTTGTGACAGCGAGGCCGGAAAAAAAAACGTCCGGGAAATTCAGGTTAGTCTGAAAATTGACATTATACGTTAAGTATTTCTCGCTCTTTCGGTCTCTTTGGTGAAATTAACTGTTGGAATGTTTCGTTGAAATGACGAAATTAGGCAAACATTTTAAAGTGGTGGATAATTGTCATGAATTTACATAAAAAGGGTTCGTTGAAAGTTTAAGCTGCTTTGCTTGAATTTATGTATAATAAATCAGGTATCAATGAACTTTTCAAAAGTTTTAAAAATCAGGATTTCGTTATCGTTGGCTGGACATTTTTACACCTTACATTCGGTACTTCCTCTCATTTCAAACATTCATTTTATATCAACTAGAAGCTACTAAAATATATGAATATAACTCATTTAGTAACATGTTAGTTGCTACTTCCTGTTAGTAGAGCATTCAATAATAGCTAGGTACTATATAGAGCTGTCACTATGAATAAGGCTGATTTGGTTTATCATTATAAAAAAATAGGGTTATTGAGCAATGTATGTGTACCGTGAAAGACCGAAATCTGGTGAATGTCGAGATACACCGGTGAATGTCAACATTCTCAACGTTGCTTGACGTATGTCCGAAATGCTGTTGAAATTTCATTATTTCTAACTTACACCGGCGATTGTCGACATTCAGGATGCACTGGTGTATGTTAAAAATAATTTTTTTTTAAATAAAAACACAAAAAATTCCATAGGTCTTTATTCATTAAAATAATATGGGAAAAGGACTTTGTTGAACTCAAAACAAACAGTAGAACATAAAAATATAAAATGAAATATAAAGAATAAGAACAATATCTTATTTATTGCAACAACTTAAACTACCGTGGCACTCCGAATTGCACAAAAGTTCCTTGCTTTTACAGCTGCATTTAGTCGTGGAACACTTCCTTTTGCAGTTACAACGTGTATAGCCTTGCCCTCCAGTTTTTGAATTAGCAGAAGCTGCTTCTTTTAGCGACATTTCTTTTGTTGAAACTTCGTTTATGGAAAGTAACTTTTCTTTACAAATTACGAACTGATTACGGGTGAAAAGCTGCTTCAAGGTACCATTTTTGGTAGCTAATCTATAAAAGTCTGAATCCTCTATTCCAACAACTACCGCTAACACATTTCGAGGGTCTGTACGACCACAGTCGACATCAGGGACTTGAATTCTTACGGTATCACTAATTTGGGCAGGGGGAAACTTTTTATTGGGGTTCGCAACATTTTTGTTGCTTGAAGTAGAAGATTCTCTTTTGCAGCTATTCTTTTTAAAGAAATTAGCTCGTGTTGTTCAGTCAGTGCTTGAGATGAAGATGTGCTAAGTGGCGGATCAGTCAGTGCTTGAGATGAAGACGTGTCAGGTTGCGGGTCAGCCGGTGCTTGAGATGAAGACGTGCCAGGTTGCGGATCAGCTGCAATGGTATTTTCATTATCCATGTCTGTTTCAACATAAGCTTCTAGCTGTTCTTCGGTCTTAATGTTTGAAATTTGCCCGTGAGGGAGTGATGACGATGTTATGCCCCTTTTTGGTTTGGACGAAAGACGAAGGCAAAGCTAACTGAAACAAGGGGCTGGAACCGTCTAAAAGCTTGTCGCGACCTGCAGTGTCCGAGCTCCACCGGACCTCATTTGTGTTTGTCTACATATACCGGTGAGAGTCCGAATGTATAATATAATTAAGAAATGTTCGGACTTTCACCAAGGCATTCGACATTCGTCGACATTCACCGGCGAATGTTGACATTCATTACTTTCGGTCTTTCACGGTAACATATGCATTAATTTTTCTTTGTTAGGATCCATTTTTGACCCAAACGGGGAATAATCAAGAATAACAACAAAGAAATGCTAACGTACCCAAAGCGACTAACATTATTTTTGGAATGCTAATACAGTGTGACATTCCCTAGCTTGAATAGGAGGGTAATATACAAGTAACAAAAGGCGTTAAAAGTTGGCTGATGTCTCATTATTTTTTGTCGTGCCTTCGAGAAAAATGATAATGTTTGTTTTTTTATTTTGGGTTGAGACAAGAGCATCGTAAATATTTGCATTTTTATGTGAGTTGCCGGGTTTTTGTGGTTTTCACTATACGCTTACTCTGAATTAGGACGCATCCAGGCATCTTTTTATCACTTGAGATTTTGCTTCTTTTATAACTAACTACGGAACTTTTCTCCTATTTGCACAAAGTTGTAGATTGAAGAATCATATAAATTCATCTTAGAACGTGAAAAGTTGATCTGAAAACGACGCACTGTATTCTAGATCAAAGATAAAATAGCGCTATCTATTCCAGATGGAATAAAGCAAATACTCAATCACATTTGATTAGAATATATTATAGTCTGTTCCAACAAGACAATAGAGTATTGGAATGCAATAATCCCCTAACCAACACAGGTGGTTTTTGGATATTACAGGTAGGAAAACAAGAACCTAGTACATATTTGGAGGAATATCAATGACAACGTCGCAAAAATGAAAATAAATTCAAATGAAAGGAAAAAGGTAGAAACGCCTTGTAGAAATTGATTCAAGGGGGGAATAAAAAAAAATTAAAAACTTACGTTAACCCGAACACGATCCCCCTAGAGCTCTTACAGTTGGTGAAATGAAAAATTAAATTCAAAAAACAAATTCGAGACATTAATTTTATTCTGCCAATATGAAGGGAAAAAAAATGAGGCCTGCACTTTATATGGTAGGTAGGTACTTAGCTTGGAGACTAAGGTTTTTGGTAGGTGAAGATAGATGTCTTGAAGATGTACTAGCAACTGGTTCGGCAGATGAAGATAGATACCTTGAAGATGCACTATCAACTGGTTCGGTAGGTGAAAGTGAAGAGGCCTTGAAGATGTACTATCGACTTGTTCGGTACGTGACAGGAAAGATGTCTTGAAGATGTACAGCTGGTTCGGCAGATAAATATAGATGTCCTGAAGATGTTCTATCAGCTGGTTCAGCAGATGAAGATAGATGTCTTGAAGATGTACTATCAACTGGTACAGTAGGTGAAAGTGAAGAGGCCTTGAAGATTTACTATCCACTTGTTCGGCAGATAAAGATAGATGCCTTGAAGATGTAGGTACTATCAACTGGTTTGGTAGGTGAAAGTATAGATGTGTTCAATATTTACTATCAACTGGTTCGGTAGATGAAGATGGATGGCTTGAAAATGTACTAGCAGCTGGTTCAGCAGATTAAGATAGAAGTCTTGAAGATGTACTAGCAGGAACTCTTTAGGTGACCTAGGTATATCCTAGTGGCTTTAACAGTATCCTCAGAGTGTAACGGTATCCTTGAAGCGGTGCTAAAAGTGAAGGGAAAATAAAATATAATAATATGTGATGAAATCGTCTGAACGGTTGCTTTAAATGAAACTTAATAATTGTAAGATATAATTTTTGACTTACCACAGCAATTTAATGTGAAAAAAATAAGA
Organism: Galerucella pusilla; assembly: GCA_910591695.1. NCBI lineage: Eukaryota > Metazoa > Arthropoda > Insecta > Coleoptera > Chrysomelidae > Galerucella > Galerucella pusilla. Next base: position 3,771 of record CAJUYI010006158.1, read on the forward strand.
AAACAAGCGACATCTTGCTTCCAAAACGGTCGGTAGCAAAAAGGGCGAGGCTGTCGTTCTCAAAAATGGAAGCGGCCGTTTGCATATGTCAATTGTCTTAACAGTGAGTATTGGAAAATTGGAAGTGGCTAATGATACGACAAGCGGGAATTAAAAATGATTTAGATACCTACTATATAAATTTGAAAATTGGAGCAGATCGATATATAGACATGTAAAAATTTTCTTCTTCAAACTCTCAGTCGATTGTATCAGATGATAATCAAGAAGACGAGATTCTTTTTCAACGAATGCAATTTGGATGCGCTACAAATTGAACTAGTTTATGCCTTTCCTTAACGCTTTATAAAACCAATAAAAATATTTTCTTTGGTCATTGTTCACGGGAACGTGACTGTGGTCGATAATACCGTTCAAATATCTCCCTGCTATATCCGTCGCTACCTTCTCCAGACGACTAATTGTTTTATTTTATGCTTTTTAGTCTCATATCTACGGAAAATTCAGTCAGAGGCGTATTATACCAAATGAGAATGGCAAGGCGATATCCGATTCCAATTTGAAAATAAACCATCACAAATCACTGTGCACCTGAATCTATTGCCCTTGATTTTGCATTGGAATCACATTACTAATTTTTTCGTGGTCTGACATTTTAATCATCATTTAATTCAATCCAGAGACAGTTTACTGACTGCGCCATGTGTTATTTGTGAAGGTTTTATTATTTTTAATGCAATATAATATATTCCATGGACATGGTTCTACAAACTACAGGTTGGATTTTTCTAAGATACTTAACAGCACATGCGAAGACACACAAAGCTGTAACTAATTAATTTAGTTGCCCTCCAGCACCATCTGTCAAGGAATAAATAGCTATTGTTTCATATTTGAAAATGTAGACCCATTTAATTTGTTTTATTAAACTAGTATTGAGATTCATTATTTTTCTTGGTTATATTTTATGCAAAACTTTTTCTCAAGTCTCTTGAAATCATTTTTTCACAACTATCCATCAAGAATGTTAGATCTAACCTCTTCCACTCACAACTAGCCAACTGAGGTTATACAACTAACCCATAGAATCTACCATGGGGCGCTATGAAGATTCTAGTTCTACCTTACTATCTGAGAGTGAGTAGATCATTTGACCTCCATACCCTCTTACCATTAAAAATAAATTGGATAATTTATAGCATAAAATAGTATATTAAGTATCAAGAACGGTAAGGGTTGTTTACCGGTCGACCGGAGGCTGAGCGTAGCGAAGCCTCCACTTTTGCTGGAGACCGGTATTACCCTTAACGTTCGAAATGCTTATACTATTTTTTGCGCGATCGTATTGAAATAAGCTTCGAATAAAATAATTGAAATTTCTTCGGAATGCACGAAATGTCAAAAATGACATTTATACTTCTCGATCAGTTTAAAATATAATTTGCATTTTGGTGAAATTGTTTTCAGTAGTAATAACCCAAGGACATTGATAATTGTTCGAAAAAATCTTATGACAGATTTCAAAAGCTTGTTGCTTGGAAACAGACCGACGCCGTAGGCGGAGGTCTGTTGCCTACAAGCAACAAGCTTGAGAAAGTTGTCATAAAATTTTTGAGCATTTATCAATGTCCGAGGGTTATTCGGATAGAAAATTTTTCACCAATTATAGAATTATAACCAAATCGTGACATTTCCAAATATTAAATATTTGAAACTTCAAAATCGAAATAAATCAATAGGTGTGTGTCCATAGCAACGTGAAAACAGCCCATGGTCTGTTTTCAGTGTAATGTTGACATGATTGGCTGAGACTGTTCATATGATATAAAATGAAGAAATTTGATTGGTTTTTGGAATTGACAAAAAATTTTCATGCTAATTATTACTTTTTATATTGTTCTGTTCGATTCTGTTCATTGAAAAAAAATAAATGTTCCTATTTTTTTTTGTTTCTTTTGTGTGATGACTGAAGTAATATATTATTTAGGACCAATTAAATGTATGTAGGGCTAAGACGTCGGTAAGTAATTTACTCACCGACGTCTGAACGGTAAGTAAATCACTTACCGACGTGTTAGACCTAGAAACCAGTAAACACAACCTACCAACCTAACAACCGATGCTGTGAATGAATAAAAAAGATCGATCGCGCAAAAATGTAATTATAAAACGTATAAGCATACACGTAACATCGCTATTTCATCGTTTCAGTATAAATCTTATACCTATACCCCTTATCAACGTAATCAAGAGCGGTTTTTCACAGTTGAGGTGAAATTCAAAATATTTATACCCTAATGTTCTGCAATTTCCTCTATTTATCATTTCGGGATGTAAGATCCGACCCTGAGTTGGGGACGGAAGGAATCCGATTTAATATCTGGTGAAGTGTAGGTGAGTGTAGTGGTACTAATGAGTAAATACCATGATGCCCCTATTATGCCAGGTATGCGGGATGCCAAGCCAACTTTGCTCTCTTCTCCTTTACCCCACCCTACATATTTTATGCTCCCGACCTCAACGAAATGCATTTTATTTTTCAAGAACTGCCTGACTGTTAATGGCTTTCCTTTTTTTTATTTTGCTCTTTTCTTTTTGTATACGTGGAAGAAATACGGCTTGGATGAAAAATAAATAATGTATCCACCATTTAATTGAATAGAGTTTCCAACTATTTAGTAAAATTGTTAGTTTGGGTGAATCTTTCACAGATATTTTTCTAAATATTTATCTTTCTCTCGCTGCTTTCCTTTCCCTTTTCCCTTTTTCCTTCTGTCTTCCTCTCCCTCCTCCCTTTTCCCTTCCTCTTCCTCTTCCTCTCCCTCCTCCCTTTTCCCTTCCTCTTCCTCTTCCTCTTCCTACTCTCTCGTACTGTATAACAGTCGAATAGCGTTGTTTTAGGGACTGTTTGTTTTTAATCAGCCTTTTGTTGCGATAATTTTGTTTTTTAAAGAAAATTGTTGTATTAAATGATTCTATAGTGACTTTTAAAATTATATGCTATATCGCATTGTACGATCATTTCTTTTAAAATGTATAATACCTTATAAGCAAGTTTATATATACAATATCAAAAATATCATTTTATGAGACTTTTGTACCTATCGTATATAAGTTCTATAATATACTATATAACTAACAGCTACAACATTATAAAATAGTTACTTAAGCTTGTCCTATTGAAGCTGTATAATGTTGAATAATGAATATTGTATAGCATTCAATTGCGTTGCATTATAAAACACTTTATAGTTGTATGGTACCTAAATATCCTTCGTTATAAAACGGTTATCGTATACCGTTCCATTTTACAATAAAATATTGTTCAAGGCATTTTTTTGGGATAAAATTGTTGTATTATAAATCGCCATGTTTAAATAAGCAATTCTTGTACCGCTATCGCCGCCATTATGAGCAATTGAGTTGGACACATGAAACGGCATTGAAAAATGTGACTTTATCATTGTTTAGAGAATTATATTGTGAAATGATATCCGAATTAATTGACAAACTATTAAAATCATGAAAAAAAGTATCTTAGGATTTTCTATTTCATTATTATTTTTCAAGTATATTCTTGAAACTTGACCAGAATTGAAGCGCTTCATTCTCTTGCCAAATATATACCTTATAATATATCAGTAAAATTTGCGGCGCATCAAAATTTGTGCTATTAAACCATCCAAATGAAATTATAATTTTCACTATCGATGTCCGCCCAAGCGGACCAAGTCGTTTTGATAAGTTTCCATTTCTACAAATGAAATGTAGGATAATATGATGTGGTTCTGATATTCTTTATTAAAAAATGAAATGCTGACAAAATAGATGACAAAATGTGCGCGAAATAACAGCATTATGAAAAAATATATTGCATTATACAACCATTTTGTAAGACCTTCATAGTGCCGCGTCAATCCCATTTTATAAATGTGACTACACAACACACTATTAAATCATTTCATAGTAGCTTAAACAGTCATATGAGTTGTATAAACTTTTAATAGAACTGTTATACCACCAAACAGTTGTATAAAAATGGGCCTTTTTTTGTTGTATAAGGATCATTTAATTGTTTTGTAGACCGTTATAAGAATTTTAATATCCTATAAGATATATCTTATAGCTGTTTATACAAACCTTTTAGAATTTAAATTGCTACTTGGGTGCAAACATTGTTTGGTTGAAATGCATATTTTATAGGTGGTTGTGAATATGTTGAAGGCTGAAGAGGAAAAACTAATAAAGCAAGTTTATTAATTTGAGGATTTGTATATATGAAATTAACAGTACCTAACAATAACAAAGCAAAGGACAAGAATCTATACATCCTGATGAAATAGAGACGAAGTGTACGGTGGAATTTAAAGATAAGGTCTGATTCCTGATATTTATCGAATTGCATAATATCAGATATCCTGTGAATGCGAATTTTCTAGATCATTAAAAATACGAATAAATAAACACAAAAAGTATATTACAGCGTTAAGACCTTCATAGTGCCGCGTCAATCCCATTTTATAGATGTGACTACACAACACACTATTAAATCATTTCATAGTAGCTGTATAAATGATTATAAAACAGTCGATTAAGAGTTGTTTAAATGTGTATTAAACAGTCATATGAGTTGTATAAACTTTTAATAGAACTGTTATACAACCAAACAGTTGTATAAAAATGGGCCTTTTTTTGTTGTATAAGGATCATTTAATTGTTTTGTAGACCGTTATAAGAATTTTAATATCCTATAAGATATATCTTATAGCTGTTTATACAAACCTTTTAGAATTTGAATTGCTACTTGGGTGCAAACATTGTTTGGTTGAAATGCATATTTTATAGGTGGTTGTGAATATGTTTAAGGCTTATGATTAAAAACTAATAAAGCAAGTTTGTTAATTTGAGGATTTGTTCAAAATATATTAAAATAACATTAACAATAACAAAGCAAAGCACAAGAATCTATACATCCAGATGAAATAGAGACGAAGTGTTCGGTGGAATTTAAAGATAAAGTCTGATTCCTGATATTTATCGAATTGCATAATATCAGATATCCTGTGAATGCGAATTTTCTAAATCATTAAAAATACGAATAAATAAACACAAAAAGTATATTACAGATAGGGAGTCCTTCAAGCCGGGTAGGTATTTCCAAACATGCTTGAGAAGAGGGGCATCAAATTTAATGGGATTCGGCGCATATACTTACTATTAAAAAAGCCCAACAATAAAGGACGAAAAATCAAAGAAACTTCCTTATTACAACTAAATGCGTATAAATGTGTAGCGAGTATTTCAGCCGAATGTAGTCAACTTTGCTAAACAATGTTAGTTAGAGAAATTTTCAATAACCAATTACCAGCGTTATCACTATCAGGATATCATATATCATAAGTTATTATCCAGGTTTTCTTATGATTTATCATTGGAGTTGCTGTTAATCGATACACACTTCAATACAAAAAATTACAATACTGATTTATACACCAAACGCGTATTATTAACATTTTCGGAATAAACAAAAAAGCGCTATCCCAATAAAACCGCCCTTGGAGTGTGCACTTCACTGTATAGCATTCCTAGTAGACTATATGGTATTGTTGGAATATGATCTACGTTAGTGGACCTTAAAAATTTGACAAAAAATTTTTTGCAATCTAAAATTTCAAAGTACCTATTATTGATTGTCTAGTTGTTTTTCGTAGTGTTAGATAGGGACCAAACAGTTAATAATCCTTGCTTGCATTGAAATGAAAATGGAAAAAATATTGTGGTTCAATTTCTCAATAAATAAACGAAAAAGAATACTTTCTTAACTCCGCTAGTGTATTATTTGAATAAGCACGACGTGAGCTTGAGATACAATAATTACAAATATGGATTTTCCATATACATGAACTAGCACCTGTATCTCGCTGCGGTAATAATTTACCAGCATATTTTAAAGTTTCTCTTTAGCGTATACTTTGATATTTAATGGGGGGCTTTGTTTTGAGTGTGGAAATGAATTAGGGAATGAATTTTGTACTAAGAAAACTCAGGTTTAAAAATCAGTTGATTGAGATATTTTGAATGAATTTCCATTGTTATATTTGTTATTTTTTTTTAATATTAGCAAAGCAAATGAATTTCTTACATTTATTTGATGTTTCGGTTATAAACGGAATAATTAAGTCTTTATAAAATGTCTTCTTGTTATCTGTTTGTTTCCAAGATTGCGCCTAATATTGAGAGAAATGCAGAAACTATTCTACAACCATAGATAGCTTTGGTGTATTTCACTCTGATGAGGTAAATTTGTATTTCAAAGTGAAAGGTCGACATCGTCACTGGTTTGTGTCTCGAGAGCTTCAATTATATTAAAATCGCCATCCAACTCAATCTCAAAATGTTTACGAATAACTAAAATCGAGTTTGTACTACGAGATAATTGCAATCTGCATTTCCTTTACACCGAGAACATGAAAGTTTATATTTTGCACGAATTTTGGAAACGATTTGTCTGCTTTGACGATAAAGTAAATATTTACCTGTGAATAATTATAAATAAAAACTAATAGTGGCGCTTCCAAAATTTATTACCAAAAAGAGATTTTTTAGTTCATCAAACTTCTGCATGGGATAAGGGTATGCATTCAATAAAGTTTGAACTATCTCTTGATCTAGCTATTTTCATTCACACATGGCAACTTATTCTACATGTTCAGGTAGTGATATATTTTATATATAGGCTAGGTTAGGTTTATGGTAAGTGGGTATATCTCTTCACTGCACTGGCGATATTGGTTCAACAAACAGAGTCTGGATATGCAACTTAAACTTTTGATTGGTTTTCAACAAGAATGAAACACACGTTATATGTTTTACAAACCAAAATTATTCGTTGTATTGATTCTCAAACACTCAAACATCCCAAATCCACATGTTTTTAAATTTCATACGAGACGTTCATCATCCAATATAACTATGAAACAAAAAAATCCGTCTATTCCATGCGAATGTGCAAAACACAGGCGGCTAAATCAAAGGGCGGCAAAACAGATAACGCGATGTTATTGTTCACTAGTTTCAGTTGTTTTCAGTATATTTTCAAACAGTGACCAAAGACATATCTTTCTGAACAATAATTTTATCAAGTTTTTGTTCCAGTTGTTTTATTTTGAGAGTTTATTATTTATTAGAATTGTGGAATTTTGTTTTTGCTTGTTTCGCCATATTTTGTTCAATCTTATTTATATTATTGCTCACTGGTTTCAGTTGTTTCAAATGAAGAAAATATATATTTATATATTTGATATGGAAAATAGTATCATACATCACATACACCAAACAAGGGTTATTTCTATATAAAATTTTAAAAATAAAAACTATTTAAAAGGGAAATTTCTCTTATCAATAAACAAAAATAAATCAAACTAGAGAAGACAGTTTGAAATTTATAATGTAACTAATAAAAAATGAACTAAAATTTGAATTAAACTTGACAAAATAAAAATAAACAAATCACCTGAAATATATTTGAACTTTAATCCGAATTTGAAACAGAAACCTTAATAACTACTTTCTAAATTATTAAAATCCTTTTCATATGAATTTTTCAGAATCTTCAATCTTCAAAAGCTTTATAAAAGGTTTCTTGGCTGATATTAATCTAAAAAGAAAGAACCTGGAAAATAAAAAAAAATATTAGTTAGGTTATAAAATCTGACATAAAAATAGAAAGAGTATATCTATGAACATAGTTAACTAGAGTGAACCATAGAGAAATATAATAATTTTGTCTATGGAGTGAACTTAGATTTGTCAACTTGAACGAAAAAAAAGACCTTAGTAACAGAAATAAAAACAAATGTCAAATAATTTTTAAAATTTTGAAATTAAACGATAAAAACAACAATGAAGTATTTAAAGATATCAATAATAAACTTTCATATTAAAAAAGGAACATAAAATTAAACATTCAAGTCAAGTAATAAAAAATTAAAAATTATTAAATGAATTTGATTGGTCAGCTGATATAAAATAAACTTAAAACTAAGAGACACATGGTTGTTGATTTTAGGAAAAAAAGAATTACGTTGTTATTGATTAGAAACGGGGAGGAAGGCGTCCCTGAGCTGTAAAGAGATACAGAATTAAAAAGAAATTTTTTGAATGTTATTGAAATAATTAAAATTTAAGTTAGAATAAAGTTAAACAACTCAAAATATAGATAGTGAAAGTGAAACTAACCTTTTTCAACAAGTTCCTGTTAAAAATCCCGTGGTAAATATCCATTTAAGTTAATAACCCTTTCAAATAAACCATAAATGGAAACTAGAGGCCATTTATACTGAAAATTCTCCAAGCTGACGACGGAACATGAGCGAAGCAATCCAAATCAAGGACTGACAGGCCCAGAGCGGTCTGAAACATAAAAGAAAGTAATTATTAGAATTTCAAAACGTAGAAGAAAAAAGGTATTTGATAAATTATAATTTGAATCATCAACTTACATGTGTGTGGTGATAATAAAACTCTGATATTTATCTCTCATTGTTGAGGTAATAGACTCGTCCATTTTGTTGAAACACATGTTTTCAATTTCATAAGATAAATTTGTATACTATCTTTTTTACACATTTTGTGTTAGAGTTGCATAACTAGCGTAAGAACTAGCTTTTAATTTTCATTAGTATGAATGTTCAGGAGTGAAAGACCATTTAGATAAGAGTATAATAAAAAAATGTGTCTCCATATTTACTTTTAAATCTGTATCAATACACTAAATAGTAAAATAATAAACTTTTTAATATTTCACTGATCACAAAACTAATTTTTTTCTTTCATAAGGTTGGCAAATTTAATACACTATTGAACATTTTCAAGGGCAAGGACACAGGACCGGCCTTAAAAGTTTTCGAATATAATTAAAGTTAAAAAAAAATTAAAAAAGGTAAACAGAATTGAAAAATAACCAAAAATAAAGTATTTAATACCTGAACTCACCCTGAGTGTTGAAGAGTCCCAGAAAACCGGTAAGCGGTGTATGATACCATTAACATAAAATAGATTTCTAAAAATCATTGTTGTCCAACAAACAAACACATCAATACAATAAATAAAAAAGAAATAATAATTTTAATAATAATAATAACACACAAAACAATAAATTCATATCAATATAATTCATTTCTATGGATTTTATTACTTTGGTTACAAATTTCCATTAACTCATGCCCCCCCCCTGAAAAACTCCCTAGATCCGCCAGTGCTTCACTGCGACTAGTAATACTTTCATACCTATCCAGATTTCACCAAAAAATTTCAGCTTCTCATCAGACACCTGTCGAGCATTGTTTTATGTGTCGAGCCACTGCGGGGCAGGCACAAGTTATATGCTCTGCTGTTTCATAATCTTCCAGCCAGACAAAGACGACAAGTCGGACCTTCCGATAGTCCAATAAGAATAAGTTTCAGCATATGGTCATTCAGATGACAGTGGCCTGGGAGGTTGATAATATGATAGTCTTTCGTATTCCATATCCAAAATTTGCTGACAATCGATACGAGGGTCGAAAAAATTGTAAAATAGTTATTTTTAAAAAAACTACAAGATTCTTTTTATTACTGTGACGCCATATATCGATGTCCCGCGTTCAAATTTTACAGGGAGGTTGATAATGTGATAGTCTTTCGTATTCCATATCCAAAATTTGCTGACAATCGATACGAGGGTCGAAAAAATTGGAAAATACTTAGTTATTTTTAAAACTACAACATTCTGTTTTCGACATAAAAAATGCTCAAAATTCGTCT
>CAJUYI010006159.1:0-14239 GCA_910591695.1 Galerucella pusilla
ATTGAAAATATTAAATATCTAATTAATTTTATTTAAAAAAGGAGAAGGGTAGTTAGGAATTTGTTATATTCTGGTGAAAAAATAAGATTTTAATTGCCAATTTTGATTCTCGATACACCTAACCTCAAAATATATGCTGATCTAGCATACAAATAAAGTTACTACGATTACAATAAGATAAACATATGTTTTTTGGTGTAATTTCTCTTCGCCCATGTAAAATTGAATACCCTTCAACTAAAAGTACACCAAGGGTTATGTCGATCATAGTGAAATAGTTGATTGTCTCTCTTCATAATCTCTGAGTTGATTCAAAGGCGTGGGCTGATATTAAATATGTTCGATATTTTATTGATCCTAAACGTCAAGCAAATCCTAGATAATATAATTTATCGCCAACCGTCAGTAAAACCGTAAATTATCAGAATGATTTCTGGAAGTGAACAAACAGTTTACATATGCGTCTGGTAAAGTATTTTGACTTTGACATTACTCGAAAATCATCATCTGTCAGTGTCACGCTTCTCCCTATTACTGCTCGATTGCTCGATAATAGTTTTCTTGCGATTTATTTATAACAAGTTATTGTTGGAACTCTTTTGACTACAGGAATTAACTTTTATAATGCTTCAGGGTGTACCTTCAATTTAAATATAACAAATAATAAGTAGATTTGTTGTATATGTGCTGTTTACTTTGTCATAATAAAATGCTATGGAATATACCTCAGTTTTTTATATTCTGAATTCTGAGCAGTTGGCGATAAAATTTTGTATGCACCACGTCAGTGAAGTGTCTTTATCGGACTCGCTTGTTATTCGCATCGCTTCACTCGTCTAATAATTTCAGACTCGTCCGATAAAGAATCACTTTACTGCCTTGGTACATAAATAATTATTGTCTTAATTGTTGTCATCGATCCTTAAAAATAATTTGTTTTTTTATTTATAACTGACTATCTTTCATTCGCAGTTTCGCTAGTGTTAAAGGGTTAACGACCATCAAGAATTAAATAATTTGATAGCTTTGTCCTCAATTTCTGACCAGGATCATCAGGATAAAACTCAATTTTATAATTTTCTATTGGCAATTGATCCAAAACTGTTAATTTTATTCTTGGAACAGGGTATTGTCAAAACACCAAATGCCAAATTATTTAAAAAGCGCTTTTTTAATGCGCATGCCTTTGACTGCTTCTAATAGTTCCAGACTGTTCTGCGAACATGAGGTTTTGTTAAATCGGTGTGGATGGATTCGGTCCCGGCAGGTCATAGATTAAAATGTGTAAATTTTAATCCCTTTATCTATAGGCGTATTGGGTCCCAATGGTACTTAACTACCTGAAGATATTCTTCGGGGAAATGTACCTCTTTTCGGAAATCCAATCCTCCCTCTTTTTATTGTATCTGAATGTTTAAATTAAATACTATTTCATTCATTGTTTAAATTTCATCGAGTGCATTTCATATTTCAGATCAATTTGTCTGTTGTTTTAAACATTTTAAAAATGAATATAAATATTATTTTAAGTGAAAAAGGAAAACAAATGTTAGTGATAAATAACTTTAAATATAGTTTTCAAAAGTGCTTAAAAAGTGGAGAAAGGCGTTGGATATGTACAAATAAAAAGTGTAAATCATATATACTTAGTTTGGGTGAATCGAAAGATATAACTTTGACAAAACATATTGAAGAGCATTGTCATAGCGCAAATATAGAAAAATTGAATCGCCAAATTGTAAGCTCTTCTTGCAAACGCAAGGCAGTTGAAGACTTGTCCGAAAAGCCTGCAAAAATTATTCGTCGTGTACTTCAAGAGAATCTGCCATCAACCATTACAACAAATGACGTAGCAAATATTAGAAGGTATATGTACTGCTCCCGTAGGAAAATGCAGCCGGCATTGCCAAAAAACATCGATGAAACTTTCGATATTTTAAAAAACAAAAACATTGGAACAAATACTGGTGAACCATTTATCTTATTTAGTAATAAAATAGACCAGATCGTTGTATTTTCATGCAAGTCAAATATTGAATTTTTGGGAAAAGTTAATCGAATTTATTTAGACGGCACATTTAATTATTGTCCACAATTTTTTTGCCAATTCTTTACTATACATGGATATTTTAATGGACACTACATTCCCTTAGTGTTTTCATTGTTGCCTAATAAATGTAGTTCAACTTATCAAAAATTATTTAATATTCTCGAAGATATCGCTTTAAAACACTCTACTAGCTTACATATCACTGAGGCAGTTATAGATTTTGAAATAGGTATTCATACTGCTATTCAAAAAGTTTGGCCAAAAGCCCATGTTATTGGCTGTCGATTTCACCTTGCACAGTCATGGTATAAAAAAATACAAAAATGTGGTTTAATATCAATGTACAGCGAGGAATCTTCTGAAGTTGGTAGATGGCTAAGGATGACCTTTGCTTTAACGTATTTACCTCCTAGGGAAGTGAGTGATTGTTTTATTTTTGATTTGCTTTCAATAGCACCAGACCAGGAAAACATAAAAAAATATTGCGATTATTTAATTGAAAATTATATATCTGAAGAATCTTTATTTCCTCCATCCCTTTGGGCAAAAAATTCAGCGGATCTTACTCGCACTACGAATGCCTGTGAATCCTTTCATAGCCATTTTAATAATTCTTTTTATAAAGCCCACCCGAATATATTTGTTTTTATTGAAAAACTAAAAGAATTTCAAATGGAGACCTATGTTAAAATGCAAAGTACACATATTATGTATAAAACGCGAAATAATAAAATAAAAAATCGCGAAAATTTCATAGCAAAAAAAATTGACGAATATGAAAAAGGAAAAATAAGTCGATTTTTTTTCATTAAATGTATCTCATTTTATTGTTCTATTAATAATTAATTGTATATGTATATATATAATATATCTTATGTATATGTGTTTCTATTTTATTTTTACCTTTTTTTTAAATCCTAAAATGTATACCTTTACAATAATATTTCAATGTAATAAATATATCAAATTTTTAAATTAGTTTTACTACCTGTTTTTCATTTGGTTTAACAACAGGTGGCTGGGACCGAATCCATACATTATTATTCAGGTAGGACTAAAGTTCGGGACCCAATAAGCACGCTATTTTTGAACTACCTGCTACTTGGGACCCAATAAGCATATGCCCTGTTAAATTAGGAGCGAAACGCTGCACAGTAGAGAGTTATTGGACATTTTATAAGGTCAAGAAGTAAAAGTGCTACCCTTATAGTGACATATACGCATGCGCATTTGATGTTTTAAATAAGGGAAACATTATTAAGGTTAGTGCTTGTCCTTATTTGTGCGCGATTACTGCAGTGCACTATCCCGACTTTATTTCATGTTTCATATGGACTGGACACAACCTAACTTTTAATAATATATTTTAATAGATTAAATGAATATAAAATAATACTAATAAATATTTTCCAATGAAGATAAAACGTATGTACTTAAAAAAAGTAAAGTTACATTTTTAAAAACAATGTACCTATCTTAATATAATGTCATTATAGAGTTTCATGTTTCAATAACTCCAAATTTTAAGTCTGTTTTAAGGTCGAGCACTATTTATTTAAGGTCATCACAATTATACTGCAAGGCAGTAAATTCATCTTTCCAATAACTCTCTAGTACCTACGTACATCTTGTCAGTGGAAAATATAGTAGTAGAAAAAGAACTCATTCACTCCAAATTTTCACAACGCCCTCTCTCTCTCTCTTTCAAGTAATATTTTTTTACTTTATATTAACCAGAGTCTCTCTTTGTAGTAGTTGCTTATATCTGCATAGCTAAAATGAACAAACCGTGAACAAAGGTGCTGGTCTGGGTGCTATGAAACTCGTTTAGTAGTTTAAATTGAAAAGGCGGATAACCTTTTTACTGATACTGATATTTATGATTTTTTTAGGTCGAAAAGTAATCTACAATGAAGTTTGTTTTCCTACTATGTTGTGCAACAGCCGCTATGTGTTATATGCCTCCAGGGAAAGTAAGTCAATTTATATGTTACTAGCTGAGTTCGTTATTTGCATCGCAGAGGAGACGGATTTTTGGTCACGTGATCACAGATTAATCTGAGCAAATTACTATTAACGAACGGCCCGAGCAAACGAACTTCTTACCTCCTTTTTGCCTGTGTCTATCATTTTAGAGACTACGATTTTTTTGTTCGATTTTTTCATTTTAGATTTTATTTTTCATTATTCACGACTACTTCTAGCCCTGAGCCAATTTTGGTAGCTATTCATGGTCCAAAAACAGTACGAGATTTATCTAATGACAGCAGTTACTACAACATAACCTGATAACATGACAGATAATCAGATTAATCTTTCTCGTCGGTCAAAATATTCCGAGCAAACAGATTTACATCCGACTGATCTGAGCGGAATTACCGAACAGTTCAGATTTACCTCCCCTAACTCTAGATGTAATAAACGAACGATTCTGACTAAAAAGATTAATCGGACGCAAATAACGAACGCAGCTACTATAGAGAGCATACGTGACCTTGTTAATTAGACACTAGCGTCCATGGTGGCGAATATTAGCACCTACTGTGTATGATAAATTAAATATTAAACTTAACAGCTGCTATACGAAATATGTAGGAATAATTAAATGGAAGAAAATAACAAAGCGGATTCCAAAAAATTAATGTTGGTCGACTGAAAAACGGAGAAAAAGTCGCTTCCTCCTCGACTTTTTTTAGGTACAACCACAAAATGATAGAGTAGGTCCCTGGCCATTTGAAATCGGTATTACAGCATTTTTGAATAGGGCCAACACTTTTTATTGCGAAATTGGTCAAAAATCTGTCGAAATTATATTTCATTACTTTTTCACACATACCTCACGATATCTCAGGAACTAAACAATATATTTTCAACTTTCTTTTTAATCGGCACAAAAACCGTAAACGAAGATTACTGCGTTAGTTTCATTAGTATATAAAACCTAGTTTTTTTGTAAAATTAGAGAAAACTGTAATCACTATTCTAAGTATCATAGTTTTTGAGCAATAAATATGCAAACTTGAAAGTTTCTGCAGACACGTTTAATTATTGTGCTTTCTAGCAGTTGTTAACAGTCTTTGTTTTACCTGCGATTAGGTGGATATTATTTTGGATGTCTGTGTGTCTATTTAGATTTTTTGTGTAAGCGATGGAGTGTTTATTTTGTGGTCAGACTTTGCAAGAAAAAGACAAACTTGTGACGCAAAATCCGAGATTGGAAGGATTGAATACAATTATATGTGCTGCAGAAAAAAGGAAAGACACTTGTGCTCAAGAGATTTGCATCAAAATGAAGACATTCTAGGAGGGAAGGTTTAAGTAAAATTTCATAAAACTTGCAGACAAACATTTATTAGTTCACAAAATATTGGATATGTTTCTCAAAGCAGTGAAACCGAAAAGGCTTCATCGTCTCGGACCAGATATCCTAAAGACGGATTTAATATTCGGTAAAAAAATGAGTCTAATATGTAACAGATCTGGAAAGAAAGGCCAACAACGCTTAACATATCTGCAGACCGATTATACAAAAATATTGATGATTTTAAAGACCTAGAAAATCTTCCCTTTTTATCACAAGTTAGTACAAAATATATACTTTTTTCAGTCCACTATGTCTCGGTCTTATGATTGTCTTCTAGCAACAAATATGAAAATATTTTCAAGAGTAGGTAGTCATGTAAAAATTTTGAATAGTGTAAATTGTAAAAATTTTGAATAGTGTAAATAGGAGGCCAAAAAGAACCACGACGCCGACCTGTCAATTACGTCATTCTGGAATGGTCTATATGACAAGGAAGCACAGCAATATGTCCGACCTGTCCGTGATGTTATTCTAGAATGGTCTATTGGATTTACAGTGGCGACGCCGCGGTGGAAAAGCGAACTGCTTATGTAGACGATTTTGAGGACAAGTTTTATTATCATTTGGAGCCGACTAAAATTTGCCATAAAAAATAGTTCATGTCAGCTTGAAAGGACAAATAAATTGCTGACAAAGATAACTCAAATCATCTTTGTCATGTATTAATCAGTTTCAGTCCTTAAATACCTTCATATCCCTAAACTAACAATATTTTGTACATTTTTAGGGAAAAATTTTGTCTGGACTTTACTTACGAGATCTTGTAAATCGTATCAACGGCAAACAGATAGCCGAAGGTGACGGCATTTCGTATTTGGACTTCACAGATGGCATGCCACTTGATGGTAGATCTTTAACTCGCGAATTAGAAGAAGAACCGATGTTTCCATTGGATTACGACAGTATCAGAGGAATGGATCTCCACCCCAGTATCAGAGACCAAGAATATTTAAAGCATAGTTCTTTGTGGAGCAAGCAGGTTTGTTTCTAGTTATTCAACCAACAAGAGTATTAACAATCGAGATATTTTATGATTTGATCTATTTCCGTCGATTGTACAACTTGAATATTTTTTTTTTCAAACCAATGGTTCAATAAAACTCAAAGTCCAAACCACAGAAAATTTAATTAAAGTCCCTCAAAGGACACTTATGATGCGACTAGTTTCGGTACAATATTACCATCATAAGGCTACAATATAAAGAAATGATACATTTAATACATGAAGATCTTACAAGATTCTGTCAAAATTACTTGAACAAGAGCAATAGATATAAAATAAATGTGAAAGATAATATTATAATTAATAATACAAAATTGAGAATATTAAAATTGTTGATATTAAATTAAAAACTGTTTAATACAAATTAAAAAGTTAATGAAAATACTTCAAATTACAAGTTTGATAATATAAATTATATAAGTAGATAGTCAAATTGAAATAAAATAAAATTCAGTTACCTGTATGAAACATATAATCTAAAGAACAATAGGTTATTGCCAAAAACGTTACAAAAATTTTACTATTTTAATACATATTTATATCAAATAAATTTCAAATTTTATTTGAGTGGTAAGGAAAGAAAAGAAAAGAAGAGGGAAGAACATTTAAAAAAACTAATTTGAAGGTAATTAAAAATGTTGGCCTAATAGACTATGCCAAAAGGGGGGGTTTTTGTGAACATCAATTTTTAAATTTACATTAAACTGCCCGAAAGGACTATTTAAAAGGGCTTGATATAGGAAAATTGATATTACAATTTGATTACAATGTCTAACTTTAACATTGAAGTTTTTCAGAAGGCTTAAATTAGCCACTGAAATTATTATATGAAAGGTCAATATGACCATAATTAAAAGGAAAAGTAACATAATGAATAACTAAATTATCCAAACCTCACCGGCGACCGGAAATGCGAATGAAATCCTGAGAATTGACAATTGACAATATTCAAAAACTAAGAATATTCATTTCAAAGGATAGTAATGTCAATAATAAATTGCACTGAAATGCCACAGAGGTTCAAATGTCAGATTTCGTTTTTAAAATTTTGAAATATGTAATAAAAACGATAGGTAAGTTAAAAACTAGAAGTATTCTATAGTTTAAGTCAGTTTTACGTCTTTTTTGTCAATATTGTTGTATGCTTGGTTGCTTATACCAAAATCGTATATTAATGGTCATTAATGAATGATCTTCTGTACATTTACTTAAATAGATAACGCACGGTCGACGGAAAAAGAGTTAGCTACTCTTTGCTGTTTTAATATTTGCTGTGGAATGAAATAATCGATTCAGATGTTGGTTGTATAGCATAATAAGATAACACGATTAATTCCTTTCAGTTTCCTAACGGAGGAAGAGATAAAGATCAACAATTGCATCACGAAGGATTAAAAAATAATGACAGAATTAAAGGAGAATCAACCTTACCAGCTTACTGCAGTCCTCCAAATCCTTGTCCCGTCGGATACACTGGTAAGATTTTTAAAATGAAAACGCACGTACGTGCTAAAGCGTGTTTTAAAAACTGTAGTGGGATTACGAATGATCAACTCGAATCGTGTACGCCATTTTAAAACGATAATTGCTTTTATAAAAAGTATCCAGCGTTTGCTAACTGTCTTCCACCCAACACTACAAATACAACGTGTACGTTGCTCTTATATCGTTTCAAATCATTTCTAATGTTTTCCAAGACACAAGCAAACGATAGCACAGATTATAAAGAGAATAGATACGAAAGCTTGGCAGAGAACAGTAAAAAGAGAGAGAGAGAGAGATGGGTGGACATACCCATTGAAATATTCACCATCGTATGTCGACTCCGTTCGGGCTGTTTCGCGAAATTTGTCAACAGGGTTGTCAATTTGCCTAATATTTCCTTCAATTTACGATCATAGGTCAAACATTTTACAAGCATTTTTTCAAGTGTGATAGTTATATAGATACAAATATTCGATAATTACTTGTTTTAAATCAATTTTATTAACATTAAAAGAATTATACAATTAAAAAGATTATAATGTATAAAAATCATACCATAAATATATACTTTTTTTCACAAACCATATCCTTGGCAACCATGCACAATAACGGTGACGGCTAACCTAACCTAACCTAATCAAAACGTCAAAACATGCTCAAAATTGTACTCAAAATTCATAACGCCATTTTTGTTCGCTTCATTGTTTGAAGGTGTTCAATCGGCGATATTAATTGTGTTATTTGACTAATCGATTGTGCGTTGTGGTAATATTAACTATAAAAATATAGTGGTATAGACTATTATTCTTATAAAATGGATAAACATCACGGCGGAGTAAATTGTTCATACAGAGACTGCCCAAATAAATGTTATTCGGAAAGAAAAATAAAGTTCTTTCGATTTCCAAGGGATGAGAGTATTTAATTTAACATCCCGGCCTATGATAAAAGAAATTTTAAAGTTTTTGATATTAACTTTGGTGCTACAAATTATTATCAAAATGTATATTGTATTACCTTTAATAATAAATAAATTAAGAATTATTTGTACTTCAAAATTTGGTTGATTTTTGTAATTATTTGTGATATCTAGAAATGTATTTATTAATTAATCTCCCAAGAGTAATGACTATTTATAACAAATCATAGGAATGTATAAATATATATTCGATTATGATTATTGTTTTAATTCATGGCGTAGTTTTAAAGATTTAGTGGAAACTTCCAAAAAAACTAGATCCGGCACTAGAAATTGTTATTGTCCCCGAGTCAATACTGCAATTCGGCAAGAAATTCAGAAAATAGTTTAAACTGGCAACATCGCGGCCATACCGAGTTAAAGGTCCAAGGTCATTGACGACGGAGCTGAAAATCGTTTGATGTTTTACCGGGATTCGTATCTGTTCTCTTTATAATCTGTGACGATAGCAAATGTGCCTTTGGTATTGGTCTGCGCGGGAAAGTTCTTAGGACTAAACTGACAGAAAATACTGTCTGACAGTTGATTGAATCAGTAAGCAAACGATCTATGGTAAACTAACAAATGTGTTGAAGTCATTGACTGTAAGACATTCTAATTAGACTTAATTCGTTTTCATTGGGGTTTTGGCTGATTGAAATAAATCAATAGGGATATAAAGATTATACAGAAAGGTGCTAGGAAAGAAATAAGATTTACTCGAAAGCAATCACAGTTTATTTTATGAAAAAATAGTTATTTATGTAACAAGGACGAAAAACTGTCTATAATAGTCGAGTCTGCAAGTTGATAGCCGAGGCTAGCATGCAGGCTGGACAATAGACAGTTCTTAGCCGAGGTTCATATTACATTTTTTCGTCGATCTTTACAAAAAATTACCAATTTCCGAATAAAAATCGACTACTTCGATTGCAAGTATTTTTCATCCATATTTATTTTTCGTCCATATTCTCTTTTCGTTCGCTGAACAAAAGATAAGTTTCATCTATTACCTACTTGATTATAATAAACACTCATATTCACGCCACGGTCTTATTCACTCGTAAAGTCTAGTAATTTGGTCAATCTAGATATTTGAAGGTACATAAATTCCCAGCAAGCTGAATGTGCATGTAAAACATACTTAAAAATAACACCTGAAAGTTCCTCATTATTCCGGTGATTTAAAAAAAATGTATTCGAGGTCAAAGGTCAAAAATCTCGAAAAAAAATTTTCTTTCGCTATTTTCAGCAAAACGGTAAGTTTTATCATAAAATTGTCTCACACAAAAATTGTAGAACATAAAATCTCTATAAAAAACGTACCAATTATTTTTTTTCTTAGAGCCACCCTTTCTGAGATATAACGAGTTAAATAATTGTAAAATTTGTAAACGACATAATTAAACAATATTCTGACATTTTTATTATAAAACTCAAAACAGCACGAAATATTTTTTTCCAAGCGCCGGAGGGATGAGAAACCTTCAGGTGTTATTTTTAGGTATGTTTTAAACAATCACACGGACTTTCAGCTTGCTGTGAATGTATGTACCTTTACTATTCTTTTTTGGTCTAATTTGACCGGATTATAGCGGATTTTGTAAATAATCAATTAATGGCAGTTATTGTCACAGGCAAACATAGTAACCACAGCGGACGAAAAGTAAAGTGTTGACGGACGAAAAGTGAATGACGTCAAAAATAGACCATTTTGCATCCGGTCCGGAAATGAGTACGTAAAATGTCATTTTATGTATAGGTCGACGGAAAAATTATTTTCTCTTCTTCACTGATAAATGTATACCACTCTTAGAAACCAATATTAATTCTGGAGCTAGTTTCAGTTGATGATTTTTTGATGGAAATAATTCGTAGTTCCTTAAAACCTTCGAAACAGTACTTTTCATTTCTAACATAGCGAATTTTTGTCCTAAAAAACAACAAAAAATGCTAAAATAATAATCCATTTTATATTTACGGTTATTGATTGGGCATAATCTAGCAAATGCCCAGCCAATGTAAAACACTCAGAAGCATGAAAGCCGTAGTCGTGTTAAAAAGTTTATAAGATACGCGAAAAAATTATTATTTGAAATAGAAAGCAATTCTGGAGATTATCATGACGAGATGAATTCTCAAACTTACAACAAAAGGACAGAAGAAGAACGTATAAGTATCAAATTCATCTCCAAATATTTTACTTGAGCCATAAATTTAACGTACAGTTTTCTCTTTTGTAATTTGAAGAGATATTTGTGTAGTCACCAAAATAAAGCTTCGGCTTTACACACACTTTATCAAATTAGCTAGAATTTAATTGAATTTTATTTTACCTATACAGTTCCTTGGTCCGGCGCTAAAAGGAATGTACGTATAAGGACGGGTCCCATCCATTGTTTCAAACCTTTCCGGGATGAATTTAAGTGGGTCCGTGAAATATTTTGGGTTTCGGTGTAATATGTATGGACAAATAACTATTTGTTGACCTTTTGGAACGACTATGTTATCTAAAAATGAATTTAAGCAATAAAACAAAATTGTTTAATCGAATTTTCATCATATACAGTATGGAAACCACTTATGGAATAAAATTCTTTATGTCATTATTTTAGAAAATTATAAAAAATGCCGAGACTCGTCAACTTTTGAATTGAGTTATGCGTTATGTGAACATAAATGTAAATATACAGGGTGATTCACGCAAGTATGCCATAGTCAGTGTTTTTTTTTTTTAATGAAACACCCTGTATATTTGCATATTTTTAAAATCCTCTTAATGAACCGATTCCAACAAACTAGATAATTTATGGTCAATTATGAATTATACAGGGTGAAAATTTTATTTTTACAGTTATTAAACACCTACATAAAATACCTGATGTTTTTGATTTTAATACATTAAAATAAATGCTCAAAATGTTCTCTCTCTAGTTGTTGGCAATAGTACAGTCTCCTATAAAACTCCTCCTTAACTTTGTTTGAAGTTTGAGGTGGAATATTCCGTATTTCTGTAGTTATCCTGTCTTTGAGGTCTACAATGCTAGTTGGTTGTGTTGCATATACTTTGTTCTTGAGATAACCCCACAGAAAAAAATCTAACGGCGTAAGGTCTGGCGATCTGGCTGGCCACTCAATAGTACCTCTTCGTCCAATCCATTTATTGGGGAAGATTTCATCTACATAAGTTCTTACCATCAAAGCATAATGGGGTGTTGCCCCGTCTTACTACTACTACTAAATGTGCAGGCGAGCCTTGTCCTGGACAACTCAAGCCAAGGTTCCGACACTGAGGCCACTGGCGGGCCCATTGTGCCATTCCTGCTACCTAGACATCCATGAAACCGAGCCCTTCAATAAAGGCCACAACCTTTTTCAATGGATGTCTGCTTGTGTCTCCAGGGGCCATAACAGGGACTCCGAAGATTCATCTGTCGTCTTGCTGGAACCAAACATTTTCATTCGGTAAGCTAGGATCTATTGCGTTGGGATATAAGTTTGCCAACGCAGGAATGACTTCATTTCTGAGCATATTTAAATATTTTTCAGCTGTCAAATTTCCATCTATAAATATAGGACCAATAATATGGTCGCTTATGATACCGGCCCAAACGTTCACCTTTTGAGGGTACTGAGTATGTGTCTCACGCATCCAATCAGGATTCTCTGCTGAACAATATCTAGAGTTCTGTCGGTTTACCTCTCCATTCAATGTGAATGTTGATTCTTCAGGAAAAAGGATGGTACCAAGAGCTATCTCATTTCTGTTCAGCTTATTCATCAATCTTTCGCAGAAATCCATTCTGCGATCTGGATCGTCTTCTGATAACTCCTGCACAAAAGTTAATTTGTAGGGATGAAGTTTTTCTTTATGGAGACATCTTAGAGCAGTTGTATGACTAACATTATTTTCACGGGCAATTTGACGGGTACTTGAAGTTGGATTCTCTTCGACAAAATATCCACTTTCACATCATCTTCAACGAAGTGTGGTTTTCTTTTCAATGGTTTGACATCTCCAAGTTCTCTGAATTGTGCATGAATTTTAGACACAGTACTTTGTGAAATATTAGGCAATTCGGGATAACTGTGATTAAATAAGTTTGCCACTTCAACTTGACTGCAGTTATCCCCGTACCCGATCATCATTAAAATCTCAATTCGGTGAGTCTCAGTTAAATATTTCATTGTTATGTCGACAAGGAAAGAGTGTTTGACAAAGATTTTACTTTTTCAGTATAAACTGTCAACACATCAACAACAGAATAGAAAACAATCCACATTATTTACCGATTTAAAACAATCCACATTTTTTACCGATTTTGTCTAATTATTGGCGTTTTCAGGCAATTTTTAGGTATTTATGATAAAATTCATATGCGTAGCAGGTTTTGTTTAATATACAAGTACGTCTAATAATTAGTTAGTTTAGATTTTTGATAAATCCATATTTAGCTAATTTAAAAAAGTACCAATATTCCAAGTGTAATAAATTATTAATTTTAAAATTTCACCCTGTATAATTCATAATTGACCATACATTATTTAGTTTATTGGAATCGGTTCATTAAGAGTATTTCAAAAATTAGCAAATATACAGGGTGTTTCATTAAAAAAAAAAACACCAACTATGGCATACTTGCATGAATCACCCTGTACATTTACATTTATGTTTACATAACGCACAACTCAATTCAAAAGTTGATGTGTCTCGGCATTTTTTACCATTTTCTTAAATAATGACATATAGAATTTTATTCCATAAGTGGTTTCCACACTGTATAATAATATAAGGTGAGGGGACAATATTCTTTCAAATTGTGTGCACTTTTTAAGATGGCGGGGCAAGTTTAACCTAACTTTTTTAGGTCTATTGAATAAACAAATATTTTTCAATAAACTAACTAGCCATCAGACCTGGGGTGGCTATTAAGGATATGATCTATAATGATGTGATCTAGACTATTTATGAACTTGACCTACAACTTTTTAAAACTTAAGCAAAGCAGTGCTGGTACATTTAGCAGCATTTTAAATATCAGGACGTATTAATAAGGTTTTTTCTAGAACAGGGGTCTCCAAACTTTTCAGCATTAGGGCCAAACTGATAGCTAGGGTGAGCTCAGGAGGGCCAGCTATACTGGGTATGTATGTATGTATGTGTGATTTTTGGGGTGACATTCACTGAGACCTATTGTGCCCCCTTACTTCTACTCAGTTTCTGAGGAGAGTCTCAGAAACTAGTAGTTCTTTTAGTCCTATTTGCTTTGCTTTTTCAGGTGCACATTCAGGCGACAATGTCCCGTTAGGATCCCTGTTAAAACTCTTAGCGCAGTTTTACTTTGACTTATGCATTCTTTTGATCTCAACAGGTTGTAG
>CAJUYI010006160.1:0-14238 GCA_910591695.1 Galerucella pusilla
TTTCAGATTTCTTGATATTATAGCTATGTCATCTGCATACGATAAGATTTGTGTCAATTTTGATATTATGGTACCTCTTAAACCAACAACTTTAATGACACCATCCAGTGCAATATTAAAAAGCATTGTGGACATTGTATCTCCTTGCCTCACACCGCTATTAAATTCAAATTCTTTTGTTTGTCCTTTTTCTGTACTCACTCTTGCTGTCGATCGTTCCATAGTCATATTCATTAGTCTTCTCATTTTACTCGATACCCCAATGTTTTTCAAATCTTGTTTAAGAGTCTCCCTGTTTATACTATCGAAAGCCTGTTTGAAGTCTATAAATAGTATATTCTGATCAATTTTAAATTCATAACTTTTTTCAATAATTTGTGTCATTATGTGAATTGGGTCCATAGTTGACTTTCCTTTCCTGAATCCATATTGATAATCACCTATTTTTCCATCTATCTTGTCTCTTAGTCTTTCGTTTAAAATTGTTGTGAAAATTTTATAGGCAGAGTTTAATAGTGTTACTCCTCTGTAGTTGGATCATTCCAGCGTGTCCCCTTTCTTATGGATCGGTATAATTACTCCTGTTTTCCATTCTGCTGGCATCTTCTCTTTTTTCCATATTTCGTTAACTAATTTGAATAAAATTTCTTTGAGCATGGTTCCTCCTTTTTTATTTAATTCCCCATTGATTTCATCGACTCCAGCCGCTTTATTATCTTTTAACTTTTCTATTGCTTCGTTGAATTCCTCATATCGTGGCTCTTCATCTACATCTTCCTCCTCCAGCTCCATATGTCTTCTCTATTTTCGATGCAAATAGTCTGGTGCTCTGCAGTCAGTGAGTTTTTAAAATGGCTCTCCCATTTTTTCAGTTCTATTTTTGCTACATTAGCTGTTTTCCTTCTACTTTTTATATTTGTAAATAGCTTAGAATTATATTGTTATTTAGCTCAATTTCTTCCATTTTTTACATTATCCATTAATTTTTTCTCGGTTTTTTTATCTTTGCTGCCTCCTTCCTTAATTTTTTGTAAATTTTATAATCTTGCTCAGTCCCTGATCCTATCCATCGTTGCGTCGGGCTTTTGTTTTCCTATTAATTATATTTCCACAATCTTCGTCAAACCAGTCATTTATCTTTGTATTTTCACGTTGTCCAATCGTTTTTTGTGCAGCATTTTTAATACTGTTTTTTATACAGTCCCAATTTTCTTCTATATTCTTTCCTTCTTGTATTTCTCTAATTCCTTCATTCACTTCTTCCTCATATTTTCTCCTAATCTTTTCATTTTTCAGTTGTTTTAGGTTCCACTTCTTCCTACCTCTTCTTTGCTTGTTATATTTTATTTCTAAATTCAGTTTTGCCAAGACCAAGAAGTGGTCAGTATCGGCATCTGCTCCTCTAAATGATCTGATGTCTTTTATAATATTTATTCTTTTTTTGGAGATTAGTACGTGATCTAGCGTTTTGCTTATTTTTCCAAATTAAGTAAAAAAGCTCTATCCCAATAAGACCGTTCCTGGAGCGTGCACGCACTGGATCCCATTCCTAGTAGACTAATATTGTTAGAATGTCTTACAATGAAATATTTTATTTCACATTTCACGAAGGATATGATTTGTGAGTGGACCTTGAAAATAAAATTTATTTACATATTATTGATTGTCTCATTTTTTCGAAGAGGGAGAGAGAATTACAAAAACCTCAAGGAAGTTGCAGAAGTTGTTTTTCAGTTGTTTTCTTTTAAAATAAAGTTTTTAATTTTTCATATCTTGACATTGTTTGGTATCGAGAAGTTTAAGAAAAAAATTTTTAAAAATTAAATAAAAATAAGTAATATCATTTTGAGAAAAATGTCTTTTGAAGCTTTACGTTTTTGAAATTATATGAAAATCAAATATATTACCAATTTCCAGTATATTTATATTAATCACAAGTTTCATTGGTAGATGTCAAGTTACAAATTCCTAAAAATGTTCCTTTTTAAAGTTCATGACTTATATTTGTTATTTATATAAATTGTCACACTGAAGTTCTGTTTATTATTTCACATGGGTCTACGCCAAAATCTTATATAGTATCTAGTAATATTAACGAAATGATAATTGCTGATAATTTTGTAGAGAAATAAATTATAAAACAAGAAGACCAGAGAACATGTTTATTTTCTGTGTAACAAACTGTAGTATCATCATAATTTGATAATATTTGCAGAGCAAATCTAGATTTCTAATAGGAAATGACAGAAATGTTAAATAATAAATCCAAATTACAGAACAGAAATTCATATTTCATTCGTTGGAGGTAAAAATATTTTAATAAAAATATTTTCGTATAGATAATTATTCAGAAACCACAAAAAATTTTATCTTAAATTCACGTTAAAAAAAGAGGATCATAATGTTCAATTTAATAAACAACAGATTAATAATTCTGAATTCATGCTGAATTTATAAATTTCACTTTTCAAAATAGTTCTAAACGAATCCCATGCAGCATGACAAAACTTACCCTCTATTTTACAACAACAAACAGAAATACCGAGAAAATCACTAAAAAGTTTTATTTATCAATAAATCAAAATATAAACGTCTATAAAAGTGAAACATGTTTTGAAAGTAAAAGTTCAAGCACTCCTGCAAAATACGACATCCGCTTCGAGCGGCAAAAAAAACAAACACTTGGCCGAAGGTCCTGCGGCACTACTGACCGGCTAATTGTGCAGGAATCTGTTGTGACATGTCAGGAAAGACAGCAACGTTGACAGGAAGTGTAGTGCAGCTCCTGCGGAACACCGAGCGTCAGCAGGAATGGCAGGAAGCAATATCGCAAGTGGCGGTTCCTCCATGGGGCGGGGCGGTTCCTACCCCCTCTACCCTGTTAAAGGGCGCTACCTCTACAGGGGTTGCTCATCACTACAACGTGTGTATAGCGGGAGGACGTTACTACTGGATGCTTTCCTTTCTTTGTTTGCCAGTTTTGGGGCGATTGCCAACAGGGGTGAACCTCGAATATATTCATGTTTCGATGAGATGCTGAGTCTCCTGAAAAACATATCCATAAAATACTTCGACAAATATATTTATAATATGTACTTTATAAAAAAAGCAGACTTTTAGGTAATGTTTCCTTTCCAACTTCGGTAAAGTGAGCTTAGTTTCATAAATATTTTTTCCACTACTAGATGTGAAGTCGACAATAATTGCTTCTTCTAGCCAACTGAGAAGTTGAATTTCTCTATTAGTGGTTAATAATTTTCTATTATTAACCTAGGTCAATAATGGGCAGATTCAAATATTTTGATGATTCAGGAATAGTAGTTCAACAAAAACTTGTGCAACATAATTTTGCATACCCAGCATATTTGCTGCTTGAAATTACCTATCAAGATAAAATTATTTTAATAAAAATGCCATTAGTTCGAGCTCAACCAAAAATGACTGATGACATAACGAGTACGTACATAATTTATCGAAAACTGACAGTGTACTTGTCAGTCAGACGACGGAGCAAGTGCTTCTCGTGGTGCGTTTGTGGATTATTTTTAATTTTTGTCTTAAATTTGGCTAGTAGTGGAAAAAATTGTATATACACCATGGTATTGAAGATATTTATAAACCTCGTACCTTATTCCGCTCCGGACAAAGCCCCTCGCGAAATAATCTTGGTGCTTGGTCAATAATAATAGTCTTCACCACCTTGGTGTATAATATACCTACTATTCTTCAGTAGAGCCCTTCATTATTTTATGTCTTGTTATTTGTGTGTTATACCCCAAACTAGGGTATTTTTTTTGTTTTGCTCTTATTTTCACCAGGTGTGTTAATTAACTAGTTCAGTTTGGAGTGATGATAGGGAACTATAGGACTATAGTTTTTATTATTTGATATCTTTGTTAGAATTAGCGGAAAAAGAAAAATACTTCATTGGATGCATGAAATTCCAAGAGTTAACACTATAATCACAAACAAACAAAAAACAGTTTGTCCAAAAATCAGTTTAGACTTTTATTATTGTAATCATAAAATCATAAAAAGACAGGGAACAAACATTTGCGCACAAAATAATATAATAACTATCATATATTGATTTTATTCATCATATTTCATTCAATTGGACATATTGCAGAAAGCTTCATTTTCGGCGTAGCAAATTTACTGACGAATTAATTTTCTAAAATGTTATCCAGCTATTCAACAATTTTGAACAAACTGTTTGATAAAATGACTTGCCTTCGATGCAATTCGACATAAAAATAATCCTGATTATCTATAAATAATCGGAAAATCTAAAATCTCAATATCGAGAGTCAAAAGTTGAAGGGACCCAGAGCCCAGGAAACGTAATTTAATATTTAATACACATAAAGGCATGTAGCATTTTCAACTAAAGTCTGATTCTGACGATAGAGAAAAAGACCATCCAAATTTTCACTGTTCCTTCGTTCAATACCTCTGGAAGAGTCAACCAAATTTTTTTATATCAGATCATCAAAACCGCCAGAAAGAGATCACTGACAAAAGCCTTTTTTTGGAAGTCGTTCGGAATTCATAAAACGACGTCTTTTTTGAGAATCGCAGCTGCGTATGCGTTTAACCACCGTACACTAACTACCGACAAGTAAATTCACTTTGTCGATTTATGGGTTACCGAAAATTTCCTTACCCCTCCTATCGTCTGGCGAGTTCTGGCTAGTTTAAATCGAGAAAGTGTTGAGTACAGGGGTAGCACGCAATGCTAATGTGTTGCTGATCGAAATTTCGGAAATATAATTTTTGTTTTGCTTTCGTTTTTGTCAGCAGATCATTGTTTTTGCGTGAGCTTTAAAATTAATATTTATACATATTTTTATTATAAAGTTGTATTTAGTATAAATATTATAGTGACTTATTTCATTGCAAAATGCCTGGAGTGGTATATTGTTCTGTTGATGATTGTCGCAGTAAACTGAAAGAGATAAGGTGAAGTGGAGTATATGTGATAATGGGGCAATTGTGACAGTCGGTTTAAAAATGGCTATTTAAATAGATATGCTTGTGCCACCTATTAGACTAAGCTCGAAATATGCTATTCTAGTGAGCCATCACTAGAAACTGTCGAAATTCAAACTTGGATTTCAGTTGAGCACAGATAAGCGAAGGGAGTGTTTCGCACTTATGCAAATTTCAATATACATTTACCCCGTTCGTGCAATGATATATTATTTTTGCGGTATGTAAAACAGTTCATAATAATTGAAAGAAACATATTTTATTCGTTATTCAATTGAATACTTAATATTTACTTCGGAATGCTGCTAGAACACATTTGCCCCTTGAAATGATACTGTACTTCAGCAGGATATTGTGAAACTACTACCCAATCCTATCGTTGATAGACGTGGAATGTAAGAGTTTCCAGTTTCTTCTAAAAACTTCAACATTCATCATTATCTCTGACACATTTAGAAGTGTTTTGTATCAAGTTTTATTAGTTTCTGTTCCTTTGTTCCATGATTGTTTATAATAGTTAAAAATGTTCTGTATTTTTTTCCACAAAATGACTACAAAAAACACATGCAGAGAGCTTGGAATGAATTTTAATACAATAGCCCCAGAGTAAAAAGTATGTTATTTACTACAAAAATATAAACTTTCATCACAATCGCCCCGGTCCCTGGGGTAAATGTGATATACTGACATGATTTTAAAAAACATCCCGCAACACTTGCAACATTAAACTTTATTTAAATTTCTTGCATACAATGAATAAAAAACCCCTTCAAAAGTATAAGATTTTTTTTGTAAAATTTTTGAAATTGTTCTTGGCACCTTTATGTTGAAAGAAAGTTGAACTATTCAAAAAGTAGATCACATTTACCCCATTCCACCTTACCGTTTTTTAGATGCGCAAAAGACAAAATTAGGTAAGGAAAAAGAGGTAATTTAGTAGTATACAAGTAAACATTTTTTATTTTCTATATTATATTGCAGATGTGAAGCTTGGAAAAATGCTTTGGGTTTTAAAGGAAACCACCGATATGCCAATATAACGTTGGAACAATGATATAATAGGATAAAAATTTGTAATTTGCATTTTTGCTTAATACAAAATCTGATATTGCTTAAAAGTACAGTTAGTTCTACGACTAATAATACCTATACTCCTATAAAAGTGTTTACGACTGATTATAGAAATAATATAAAAGTGTGGATGGGAATGCACTGGTATATGTTATTGGATACCTACTAAAAAAGTGTTTATTGCAACATTCCTGTAACACTTGCTTAGAATTTATTAAGATAAATGGTCTAGAAGGAGAATCCACCGTTTTTATGAAATATAAAAATTATAGTGTTTCATCCATCATTTGTAATATGGTTGTGCCTTCCAAAAATTTTGTGGAACTCGTTATAGAATTGGAAAACACATTTTTAAATCAATTTAATAAAATAGCCCCTGAATATGGTGTCGGTATGAAGCTTAATAATAGCTTTAAGACTGTTAAATTGTGTCATCCTTGTACAAATTTCCCAGTTGATTATTTTTATTCATTGTATACAAGATTAGGTATTTATTATACACTGAAATTTGCTAATCGTAACATTAAAACTGAAAAATTACAGAAACAACACCCCAAACTAAGTATACTTAAACAATTGTAATCATTACTTTGGTAAACATAACAATTTAATCAATAATTCACTTTATCGAATCTTAAGTTTTAATAAATGAATTTTCATACAGTAGTATTTTGTGCCCTGAAAACATGTATCAGAGTGTGCCGTAAATCAGTAATACACGTATTCAACCACGCACGACTGTCTCTCGTGAGTGTTGTATTATGATAACTGATAACAGACGTGTAAGGCGCCAGAGAAAATATGTACCAAAATCTTCAAACGTTCCGACGCAAGTGAATTTACTTGTCGGTAGTTAGTGTACGGTGGTATAACCTCCTTAAGTCTATACGAAAAAACGATTCTTTTCAACGAATTTCGGCATATACAGAAAGAAAATCGCAAAGTCTGTATATATGGTGTGTATTTTTCGTTGTTTTTCTTACATAACTATATGTTGCTTCTTTTTTGAATTCTTATGCGATTATATTCATTACTCAATGATTTTAGTGGAATAATATATTTTCAAACATATTATTGTGAAATATTTCGTCAACTTTGATTACCTACAACTCTGTATCTCTGTAATATCCAATAAATATCTGGTTGTTAAAGGATTATTGCATTTCAATGCTCCATGTACTTTTTGAAACAAACTGTATATAGTTTATAAAGGTATGAGAAAATTCGTTATCTCGATAATTGGTGCTGGGAAATCAAAACGAACACCCTGAAAAATTGATCAAAATTATAGTTTTCAAATTCCAAAGCACTGCAAATGCTATGTAGTTCTTTTTTATTTTACACATCGAAAAACAAGTAGTATTTTTCAATATTTCTGTAATTTTGGGCTGTATTTTGCCTTTGATAATAATTAATACAGAATAAAAAAGCCGTTTAATATTCCTAACTTGTTTTGCATTTTATGGTGGTACATATCAAAAACGAAATATATCGTTTTTATGTAAATAATCTCAATGCTTTTTCGTAATAATCTAAGGATAAAACATTAAAAGCTCATTTGTAGAAAAACTGCACAGACATTTTTTTCAGATAACAGTAATTAAGATGTAGTTTACAGAGCCGAATCAAGTTTCATTTTTAAATGAGATTACAAAAGTTCAGTTGAAATTAGTAGTATTGTCTAATTTGTATTTGTTTTAAACTGAATATTCTTAATTTTGTTATCCAATAACTTTTTTCAACTGTCTTTATTACCCAAAAAGCCAAGATGTGATATTTTTAATCAAATAAATGCAAAATATAACATGGTTTTTGAATTGAATTTTTAAAGATTGTAAACTGAAGAACTCTATTTTTGTACTGTCATAAAGTTGTTTAAATTTGGTCCTTTGAGAAGATGATATGGTGATCATCGTTTCATGTTCTCTAATCAATGAATCCTTTGAAAATTCTCTCTTCCCCAACTGGCTAAAAACAGCTATATTTGTTCTCCTGTTTAAGGGTGGCAAAAAAAATAATATTAATAATAGTACTATCGTCCTAATACCTTATCACCTATCTTCTTCTCCTATCTTCTTTTTTCTCTTATTTCGTCACTTAATTGTTCATTATCAGATGGTTATTACTGTTCGCAGCGAAGTCCTCAACACATTTAGGAATGGAAAACTGGATTCAGTGGTTAGAAACCAATTCAGTTTGTATTAAACTTGATAAAAGTAACATTATTTTCAAATTTTTGTTATTTAACTATTATAATTTTTATAAATACCACTCTGTCTTAAGCCGCTGAACCATTTCTAAAGACAACAGTAATTTAAAACACCCTATGAAAGTTAAAAAGAAAAATACTGTTAATTAGCCGCGTGGCAAGGATAATGGCGATAACAGAGTTTTTAATTAAAGAGTGTTACGGCGAGTGGCAGTACTTGAGATAAAATAATTAATTCTTTTATGTAACAAAGGATTAAACATTTTTTGTTTTGTAACATTTTCTATATATGAGTTGAATTGATATTATTTTGTTTATTGGAAATTAGTACGTTTGGGGAGTTGAAAAGATATAATTTTGTTTAAATAAATATTTTCGTCGGCCTTTACAAAAAATTACTTTTCGTCGACCTTTAGAAAAATGACACTTTTCGTCGACCTTTACAAAAAATTACACTTCTCGTCGACCTTTACAAAAAATGACACTTTTCGTCTACTCTTACGAAAATTACACTTTTCGTCAACCTTTACAAAAATTACACTTTTCGTCGACCTTTACAAATCAACACTTTTCGTCGATCTGTACAAATTAACACTTTTCGTCGACCTTTACATAAAATGACACTTTTCGTCGACCTTTACAAATCAACACTTTTCGTCAACCTTTACAAAAAATGACACTTTTCGTCGACCTTCACAAAAAAAGACACTATTCGACGATCTTCACAGAAAATTATATCTCCCGTACTAATTTCCGGATCAAAAATCGTCTAGTTTTGGCATCAAGTACCTTTTGTCCGATGTGGTGACTATGATACACTGCACGGTCCGAAAAAATTCAATATGCACCTCGACGAATAACTGTCTATTGTCTCGCCTGCTTGCTTGATAGTATAATTAATGGATTAAACGACTTACCTTAAGGAAGTTGAATCCAAATTATACGAGCATCTGGTTTCCAATATATAACACACTGTAGTATATTCATCATCTACAAAATGTCCACAACGTTAAAAGAAATAAATTTTTCTCACCCTGTATTGCCCGGCTATCCAGTCTATCTAGCTATCTAGGTACCTCTGTCGTATCTCGTCGTCCCTTAACCCCTCATTATTAGTTGTGTTTAGATCGTATAAATCCAATGGGATAGTATTTACCTATGGTAGACTAGGGTTGGGAGGGAGTTTATATATATTGGAAACCAGATGCTCGTATAATTTGGATTCAACTTCCTTAAGGTAAGTCGTTTAATCCATTAATTATACTTCACATCTGGTTTCCAATATATAACACACTGTAGATGTTTAAAGAAACGATCTAATAGAAAGTGGTCACTCATGAAGAAAGTGTGATCCTCTTAAGATATGTGTAATAATGATTGTGAGATTATACATCAAGAACCACAAAACAAAAATAAAATCAAATCAAATAACACATTAACTTGAAAAGATGGAAAATTTAATAGAAATAATATATAAATGCTACCACGTAGGAACACTTATTCTATGTAATAGTGTGTTTATTGAGAAAAAAAAAATAATTACCAAAACTACTAATACCAGATTTCAATAGCTTATTTGTTCAAATTCAGTATGAAATTTGAAAAGTTTTGCTCAATGGTCACAGGTCTATCGTAAAATCTTGTGAAAACGACAGATTTTTGAGTCCACCCTGCAGCCTCGCGAATTGTTTCCATGTTGAAACCAGCTCGTGCTGCGGCTGAAGTAGAAGCATGCCTGGTAGAATTGCTCTTAAAAGTATTGGTGTCAATGCCGCTTTGTTGAAGTGTCGATTTTATCCAACGACTTACTGTTTGGGATGATGCGGGATGAATAGGTTTCTTAAGAGTAAGTAATAATTGCTGATTGTTTCCACTTCTGAATTTAGAAGTGACTTCCAAGTAGCGTAGCAATGTTGATGCTACACAAAGTTTAGGTTTTGATTCAAAACGTTAAAAGAAAGAATTGGTTTGCATCTCTTTGGGTTTGATGTTTTCAAAATGTCATCGATAAAAATATTAATACTTCCATTTTGATAAACCTTTATATTATTGATTTTTATTTTAGTTAGTGTTTGAATCCTTTGTGCTATTGTGAGAGCAAGTAAGGTTGCTTAGTTTTAATGTTAATTTCTGTAATGATATAGGTACTGTTTTTTGGTATCCAAGTAAGCTAGTTCGATACTTGGATCCCACGTTATTTTGTATTTTGGAAAAATAAGTTTTGTTTTGAAGATCCGTTTCAAAAATCTTCTAATTAATAGATACTGTTCATCTGAAAATGAAAACAGTAAAGGGTGAGCGGATTTGTGTGTGTTAAGGCTGATGTAGGAAATTCCATTTTCAAGCTCTGTCTGAACAAATTCCATGGATACCACGCTTGCCAAGGCCAGTATGGTACAATTAATATACCTGTTGCATTATCTGGGATTATTATGTTTAACACTTGTGGAATCAAGGAAAAAGGTGGAAAAGCATAAAATTATATATCGTACCATGAGATTGTAAAGGCTTCTCTGTAAAAGAATCGGGATCTTTGTGCCATGATACATATTTTTCACATTTGGTATTCAATTTTGAGGCAAATAAATCAAGTTCTGGTCTACCAAACTTGTTCATGACTTTGATGTACTCTTTTCCACATAAAGCGTACTCAGTTTCGATCGATGTAGACCTCGAGTCTTTGTCAGCTTTTATGTTGTCTTTTGTATTGATGTATGATGGAAAGATATATATATATATATATATATATATATATATATATATATATTTAGCTCCTTGCACCAATCCCAGATTTGTGATGTGACTGAATTAAAATGTCTGTGTTTAACACCGCCCATGCGGTTTATATTAGAGATTGCAGTGGTATTATCTAATCTTAGCAAAATGCGACAGTTAGTTTTATTAAGAGCAGAGCATGTCAATTCCTAATACGCTGGCTATTTATTTCAAATGGTTAATGTGCCAATTTTGTTGTTCTATAATCCAAAAACCATGCGTGGCTTCCCCGTTAGCAAATGCACTCCAACCGGTTGTCCAGGCATCCGAAAATATTACAACAATAAACTATTTTCGCTTAAAATGGAAATTTGAATTCTTTTTTAATGTATCTATCCACCAATCAATTTCTGGGTGTAAATATTCCGGTAGACATAACCGCACTGTAATCCGAACGGGATTTTTTTAAGTTTAAATATTTTAATCTTTCAAAGGTTTTAGTGTGCGTGACCAACCATATGGTATTGCGGAACATGTGGAAATTAAAGACCCCAAGTTCCCAGCAAATTCATGAATTTGGATCGTTTTCGCGGTCTTCAGTTTAATTAAAATATGAAAAAAATTGAAAGGGAATAAAATCTCTTTTTTCATGATTAATAGCGAAACCCAGGTTTTCTAATAATTGTCTAGATGTTTTCATGTTTTCGGAACATACATATTGGTCCTTACCGAAAATCAAAATATCATCAAGGTAAATTACATCAGATAAAATGCCTTGAGTTCTTAAATGTTGCATAACGGGTTTGAGAAGTTTAGTGAAAATGTATGGTGCTATATTTAAACCGAAACACAGACAAGAAAACTCATATAATTCCTTATCAAGGAAAACTTAAATATTTTTGATAACATATGGCAATTGGAACTAAAAAATATGCGTCCCGTAGATCAAAAGAAGCCATAAAACAGTCTTTATACAAGAGATTTTGAAGCGTTCGGGAATCCTCTAATTTAAAATGTGGCGCTGATATAAATATAATTGTTAAGATTTATCAAATTTAGAATGAACCTGAAACTGCCACTTGGTTTTTTCCTAAGGGAAAAAGGCGATAAAAACCATCCATTTTTCTCTTTGCATTTCTTCACAGCTCCCTTGCTTATTAACTCTTGAATAACTTTTTCCAAGACAATTTTCTCAGTTATAGTGAATGTTTCATTATGCTAAACATTTCTTTGGATCAGTTTGGAATTGAGCGGTAGTTTGAAGCCTTCAATGTAATTTATAATTGAAGGGTTTCTAGTTATTTTAAGCCACTGAGGAACAAAATATCGCAGTCTACTTGCCAGGTTACCTATCTGCGTAACTTCTACAGATCCCTGTGATGTTGGAGGTTCCGTCGGTAACACTCCCTCCTCAACTTTCACAAATTCTTATGATGTTGACGGTTTCGTATATTTCGATAGGACGTGCGAAGGTTCGGTTGGCGTCCTTTCAAAGTCATTTTTGTTACTTGAACTGAATCTCGTTCCTGTTTTTAAAATTCTGGCGCTTGTAGTTTGAAGATTTCTGATTTTCGAAGGAATCAGGGATCTTGATATCTCGGCTGGTGTTTTCCACTTCTTTAGCCGCCTTGCATTTTTCGGAAAAACATCACCGAATGGATATTTTCCCGGAGGTGTGTCTTGGGCTGCTTTTTTGACTGAAGCGGATAGTTTAGAGAAGACAATAAATACCGCCTGTGTGTATTTATTCCATGAATGCCTTCTGCTGTGAGCCTTGCAGCATCAACTAGAATATTTGTTTCCTCGCTCTTCTCCGGCCTGTCCAGTGAACTGTTCAGGCAAATATTACAGAATAATTCTGTAATCTTTGGTTCAGGGCTTAACTCAAAGCGGTTAATCCTTTCTCCAAATTATTTTCAACTTTAGATAAATATATATCAGTATTTTTCTGTTTATTTAAAAGCAGAATTTTACTTCAGCATTGACCTGAGAAACTTGGAGTATGGTCCCATTAGAATGGGTCGGGTATTTTTCATTATATTATTTTCAGATGATCTTTATCGGTCCATTTGAGAATATAAGAAGACCAACGTGTAAAGATTTGATCATTCAAAGGAGAACCTGTTGCTCCCTCACTCTCCGAGTAAACGCCTAGAAGATCGATCATCTAGATCACTTCCTTTTGTAAAGACCTATTCTGGTCTTGTAGGCACATGAACCTGGTCCTGTGTGGTATTGTTTGAACTATAGTCATATACCGAACCGCTTGAGGAAGATCCAGATTCATCACCTGAGAAATGGGAAATTCACCATTTTCAGGATGTCGAACAACAATAAAAAGTGTTTTATTTGCTCACTGTGTAGAAGCAGCGACAAAAATATTTTATAAACTATAAAATGAGGACCTTTTCATCTCTTAACTGATAATGAAAACCCTGCATAATGAAATAAGCAAGACAGGTAAATTAAAGAAAACAAAAGATAAGGTCCACGTTACAGACGATCGATAAACGCATCGCTGATTTTTATTACTGATTTTTACCACCGGTGGCAGAATACGTAACATTCTATGCCACATAAAGCGGCAGTACGAACGTTGGCTTACACAACCCACATAAAGTAGAGTTATTGCGTATTCTGTCTATCAGTCTGAAAAATGGGAAATTCACCATTTTCAGGATGACAATGATAACAATAAAAAGTATTTTATTCGCTCACTGTGTAGAAGCAGCGACAAAAATATATATATTTTATAAAATAAAATGTGGACCTTTCAATCTCTTTACTGATAATGAAAAAACCCTGCATAAACAAGCCAGGTAAGTTTAAGTAAAAAAAAGATAAGGTCCACGTTACAGACGATCGATAAACGCATCGCTAATTTTAATTACTGATTTTCAACCCATGGGTGGCAGAATACGTAACATTCTGTGCCACATAAAGTGGCAGTACGAACGTTGGCTTACACAACCCACATAAAGTAGAGTTATTGCATATTCTGTTTATCAATCTTTCTTTGTGAAAAGGATTACCAAAAAGGACAACTCTTTCACGTTAAATGAGCAATTACGTATGTTTGTTTTCATATTTATTACCACCAAAAAATAACAATAATTATTGTACTTACATTCTGAAGAGCTGCTTTCCAGCTTACTCATTAACTTTTCAAAAAAAAATTTTTGTACTTGTTCTTAGATTTTCTAGATTCGCGTTTTCTTTTCGGCATTTTAAGTTTTTGTAACACTGCACTT
>CAJUYI010006161.1:0-12495 GCA_910591695.1 Galerucella pusilla
TCTAATCTTTGAGCATATTGGCACTTTTTCAGGTTTTCCGATTTCCGCTAGTATCATATTGTTAGTGAAAGGATTATGTTCCCAAAAGGGTGTTTCAGTCCCTCTCCTCGCTAGTTTATCTGCTATTTATTTTCTTTCTATTCCAGTGTGCTCTGATACACTTAATAAATTGACGACGATTTCACTTCACCAAGTGTTTGGTTGCCTTCTATTTCTTTGGTTATATATTATAACCAAAGAACTATAAATGTAATCGATGATTTTGCTTGGAAAAAAGTTTAATGCACAATCAGTTATAATCGAGGTTATAATCGACGAAACGAAAAACAATGTGGAGGACAAAAATGTATCCGCGGTTTAACTGGTCTTGGGATTTAATCACTTATTTTTTAAATAGATTTCGATTAAAAGATGGTAGAGTCAGATTGATATATTTAATGTCGATGGGAATAATCTACATTATTCTGTGGTGTGAATTTCCACTTGAAATATGCTCGTACCCCAGTACTTTGTTTTGATCTACATCTACATCTTGAGTGGTTCTAAAATTATTAATTTATATCATTTTTGCTTGAGATGTTTGGCGCAATTTGTCCCTTTTAATATCAAACTTCAATAATTTACAAGTGACTGATTGCATCATACATTTAAAAATTAGTTTATTCTACTTGAACCTTAAATCACTCAAAACTGATCACTCCTCTGATGAAAAATTCAATCCTGACCAGATTACTGTTATTTATAAATATAAGTATAATATTTTTCAAAATAAACAATGTTGGAATGTAAGGCGTTAGGTTAACATATTAATACTGTTAAAGTTAAACACAAAAGTCCTTACAATATCTCCTGTATACTCAACACAATTTACACCACCAACAACACACAGCCGATTTAACTTAACTTTTGGTCCTGAGCTATGGAGATTTAGGGTTCTCTTTCATTGCTATTCGTGGTTAGTTTTCTTAACCAGCAAACACAAGCTCTAATTATTTAATGTTGCATTTACGGTCTGAATCACCACAAATATTTCAGAGATTGAATTTTTATTAATGTTTATGCATAATTCTTGAATATGAGAAATCCCAAGTCTTTTGGTTTCATATTTTTCATATTTCTTGCATAAAATATTAATTGTCACACTGGCTTTTTTCTTTAGCGAAGGTAAAAAACATCTGAAGGCTGAGTTACTTCTTTCTAGCACTCAAATCTCTTTGAAAATCCGCTGTAATATTGTCGCATACAACATTAAAGACTTCAGTTCTAAATCTCTCTTTTCCATTAAAAAATACTTCTTCGCTCTTTGATGGTCAGTTGTATGGGTATAGTCGAGGAAATTTTCACGTCTAATTCATTTTACATTTCTTTCCAACAAAACTCAAAAGAGATGTCATTAATTCTACTCCTAATGACCTGCCATGAGTTTCTAACCTTTTGTACCGGTACTAGTACCAAAATTCTT
Source organism: Galerucella pusilla (assembly GCA_910591695.1). Taxonomy (NCBI): domain Eukaryota; kingdom Metazoa; phylum Arthropoda; class Insecta; order Coleoptera; family Chrysomelidae; genus Galerucella; species Galerucella pusilla. Next base: position 1,463 of record CAJUYI010006161.1, read on the forward strand.
TCCCAAATAACTTGAAGGTGTCCATTTTATTGTGCAGGCTTAACTGGAAAAATATTTTTGATGGATCTGTAAATTTTTAAGTGACCCGTTTTCAACGTCAAATCGGGCATACGGCATATCATCTAGTATCAATCAATGTTTTGCCCACCTTCAAAGAATTATTTTGCATTTAGACGCAAATTATCAGTATTTGAAAATAAATTATGTAATAATATCAACGTGGTAAAAGAAAAAGGAAGGAGGGTAATAATAGTAGTGATTTAACCAACTTTCGACGGAAGTCGCCATATTGAGAAGCCACATTAGTCATCAACTCTTGTGTCAACATAAGGTGTGTTCTTTTTACTGAGATCTCAGTTAATCTCAGCTCACATCGGTAATGTGCGCGTTCTTTTTGATTTACTCACTTCGAAGGGAGCTGAGATTTTTCCACCCCCTTCACCGATGCTGAATGTGATGTAAGGGGGTATCAGTTGGACTTGAGTCCGGAAATAAAGTGGAGGGGATGAAGAAATATTTGATTTTGTTTACATATAAACACACATAACCTAATTTTCTTTTGTTACAAATTATCAATTGACTAAATAAAAAAGGAATAATTATGGTCACAATATCATTATTAGATGCTAATTCGAATTTATATGTTTATATGTCTCTTATTCACGCATGCGTCGGCAAATCGCGCGTTCTTTTTGGTGTTTACTCACATCACTTTATCTCAGATCACTTCAACTGAAGTGAGCTGAGATCTCAGTCAAAAAGAACACACCTATAGATAACCTTGATATACTGAAGTGTATCAAATTGAAAAGTCACGTTGAAAAAATAGCTTTATTCGGGTTCATTCAATTACTGTTCTAAGACTGTCCGGAGTTTGCGCAGTCGAAATTGGCTTGTTCGGGTTTTAATTGGATGGTTCTGACACCCGCAGTTTGGCGTTCGGGTTTATTTTAGAGCAGTTCTGGGACGGTTCGAAAACCGTCTAAGTCAGTCCCCAGTCTTGAGTTAGGACGATTTTCGGATTATTTTTTACGCAATCTCAAATCATTTGAAAAAAGGAGAAAGGTGGGAGCTATTTTGAAAATTCGCAGAGGTTTGTTTATTTTGGATTTTTACTTTTTAACTTCAATATTTAACAAATGGAGGCTAATAATTTTATGTAAATATTTGAACATACCTATTTCATCATCAAGTGAAAACGATGTTCTTCTTGATGTGATCAATAATCTTATAATACCGGAAGTCTTACAGGATCATAATATGAAGAGTTATCATCAATTGTCAATTTAATTGGGTTAGTTCAGTTCTATAGACAATGCGGGATGTTCGGGTTTTTTCAAACTTTGATCAATTTTAAACAATCCGAGAATAGTTCTTAGGACTTTATAAAGTACGCAACTAGTTCTGCGCAATTCCAGAATGGTTTACGGACTGTCCAGAAGCAAAAACCCGAATAGAGCTAATAGTGATTTTCAGTATTAGAAAGGTTATTTATGAGTATTAGTATGAATTTAAGTTGTATTAGTTGTACAATAGTGTTTGGAGACTGCTTTTATTCAATATATAGCACCTTAAAAAGATGCATGTGAGAGTTTTTTGTTTCCCCTAATTGAATAATTTAATGTACGCCTCTGGTTCGTTTACGCTTCAACGGAAGTCGGCCATATTTAGAAGCCACTTTGGTCGATGATTCTTTATACAGTTATGTTCCCTCCTCTCTCTTTTACCTCCATGAATAATATACAATAATGGAAATAATTCATATATTTTTCAATAGAATTAATAATTTGTTTTTTTTTCAGCTTCTGCGCCTCTTAACCAAGACGGTGAAGTTAGTTACAAAGATTGGGTGTTTATCAACTATACATTTAAAAGGTTCGAGGGGCTCACTCAAAGGGGCACTCCGACGAAGAAATAGTTGTTTGTTAATAATTTTTCCGATGAAAGATATGGATAGGCAATTGATTGCCTAGCACTTATTTTTAGAAAATGAAATTAATCCAGAGATGTTTATATTGAATCTAATAGTACACTGTAATTTCTGTTTTCAAATTGAATTCAATAGAACGGTAATTGACGACAAGAGCAAATTACATCTAGAAATGTTTTTGGTTTAGAGAAAGTTGATACTCGCATGTAGAAATACTGAAATGTTTTTAATAAATACAGTGTCATTGAATAAATTAAGCAAATTATTGTAAAAAACTTCTCTAAGCATTGAAAATTTTAAAACTGCTTAATTTTCAGTTGGACACACTGTATTTTTTTTCTTCATCCCAATCCAATGTAGTTTGCTTTTGTTTGTAGCTTTGAAAGATGTTTCCCTCGATTTATATATGATTGCTTTTTTCTAAAAATAAGATTATTTTGTGTATCATAGGTCTGAAGCAGTTTTGCACTGTTTTTGCTTTTTGAAGAGCTGTGAAAACTGTACCTTGCATTGTACTCGAAATGACGATGTCAACTGTCAATATTTTTTATTACATCATTTTCGATTTGTCTTCAAAAAGCAGTTTTTTTAATTTACAAATTATTATATTTCTTCATCAATAGTAACCGGATAAACGCTCATTCCTTTGTGGAATTTTTAAATTAATATTTTTTTTCAAGCCATCGATTATTCCTCTATCACTATATTTCTAGGCTTTTCTACGCTAATTGTCACCTGTCCTAACACTATTTCTTCTTGAGACTACTCTCATTTTTTTGATATTGTTTCGAAACGATTGGTGGCAAGAGAAAAAGAACTAAGGTTCCCTGTAATCTCTACAAATACAAGATCCCATCATTCTTTCAATTTTTTTCTATTTTTATCGCTTTTTAATCTTTATATGACCCTAAACCTCCCTTTAATCTATACAAATATAAAATTTCAGGTTTTAAAGTTTTCTGTATTTTTAGTGCTTTGGTAACTTTTTCTGTACTTCCAGGTCTTCCTAGCGTCCTTTTTATACCTACAAATACATGGTTGCAATTGTGTTTTTACACTTTTGTAGTTTATTCTATACTTTCCAGAAACAAGGTTCCCTTCAATCTTTACAAATACAAAATTTTATTTCTCTTTTTTGTATTTTTAATGCTTCTTAATTTCGTTCTATACTTCAAGGACCCCTTTTATACCTAGAAATACAGACCTGCAAGAATTGTTTTGAACTTTGGACTCTAAAGCTTCAATCTCACCAAATACAAACTTGCAAGATTTTCTTGAATTGTTTGATATGGCTTTGTAATTTGGAATCTTATCATTAATCTCACCAAATACAAAGATTTTATTATTTTTTTCATGATTTTGAAGCTCGTTTGATTTTCCTGTTTAAACCCCGTGAATTTAAAATTGCGATATTTTCTTCAGTTCTAACAATTTGGAATTGGTTGTTTACTCATTCAATTCTTTAGTTGATCCTTTATTTATTATCATCGGACTCGGCAAAAATTTCTTAGATCGGTTACAGAACCAACATCTTACAGAGTCTTAGTCTAAGATCCGAACATAGGTCGACCTTCACCGAGCTGATAATAGAATGAAACATATTTTATCATGAACTTAGTATTTTAGAAAATATATTAAAGATGGGTGGGCTAAAAAAATCCTGGACAGACTATTTTTAATTATTTTTTGAAAAATGTTTAAAAAAAAATATTACATTATCAAGATAATAGAAAAAATTTTCTGTCATAAAAAGCGCTGTTTTATTGCGAACACGTTGATATGGGGTTGTCTGAAAAACAATCGGTCCCATTTGGGGTTTGCGAATTTTAAAGATTCAAATTTTGTGTGGACATGTGCGACGAAGAAAAAAAGTTGAAGAGAAAAAAGTGGACAGCAGAAAATTAGAATTGAAAAATAAATAGACTGAACATTTTGTTAATGAAAAACTTTTAATAAATATTTTCTATAAAAATAATAAAAAATTATCTTACCGAATATACCTCGAACATTGATAGATTTTGCCATAACCTTCCCCAAGCATGTTGCTTTGAGGTAACAACTCTCCACCATCTATGACAAAATTGTTGCAATTTATCAATGTTCTTGGTATATTATAGCTGATAACCTACTTATAGATGGGAAACTGGCCCGTGGCGCCTCCTATTTGTACCGGTGAACGCCACCTTGAGAGTCCCGTCAGTAGCTCTAACATTATTACACAGTAAACTTACCTAGCAACATTTTTTAGTTATTTTGATGTTGCAATATTTTATTAAAAATCATTTTTCGAAAAATAATTAAAAATAGTCTGTCCAGCATTTTTTCAGCCAACCCATCTTTGATATATTTTCTAATATACTAAATTCATGATAAAATATGTTTCATTCTATTATCAGCTCGGTGAAGGTCGACCTAGGTTCGGATCTTCTACTATCTGTTTTACATACATATATCAGCATTTTAAAGAAATTTAATTTCTTCGGGTACTTACAACAAGACTTTGTAAAACATCGGAAACTGATTCAAATATGCTTACATGTGGAATTTCCAGTGAAATTGACAAGTGAGTTTATAAAATTAGGACGTCGCGTTTCGAGTCCGATGCAAGATTTTACTTTTTGTGTATATGTTAATTTTTTTTGTTCATTGTTACAAAGTGATACTTTTTATTATTTTACATTTGTTTTTAACTTATAGAAACGTATTTTGATGGCTAGTGTTTTAGCCGAAAAATATTTTGTATTAGCTTGATTCCTGATGATGACGGTCAATGTTAAAAATCCAAACTTTCGACTCAACTGAATACGGAATCACAAAAAGTTATTAACTGCCTTTGTTTCTACGATATTGAAAACATGACGATTTTATTTGCATCCCGTTTTACCTTTAATTTAAACAAAATAATGAAATGTCGCACTCTTGTATTCAGTTGAATTGAAACTCTGGCACTACCTTAATTTAAGCACCATGTCTGTCCGCTTCTGTCAGTGAGATCATTTTTTTAAAGATAGTTTTGAAATAATTTTGAAAATTAAGAGCAGGCACAATTAGTATGTGTAGTAGAGGAACGTGGGTTATGTAGTAGTTCGGATATTTTGGGAGAAAAAGAAAATTGAATTTTAATATATAAAATTGGAAATGGCATTTTAAAACGCATTACAATCAAGTATTATTTTTCCACTCGATCGGTATTTTAGAGGAAAAATTTAATTTATTTCAACACATTTTTAGCCGGTAGTTGTTGTACAGTAATGAATCGCAATTCAACTTTGAAAATATATTAAGTATCTAACTATCGAATGCAGAAATTGAAAAAGAAAAAGGTAGATCTGACTTTTTTAACACGAGTTTCCCTTAGTAGAATTGATATTTCTTAATTATTACAAGGCGTTTGAAGTAGGTCATTTTCAAATGAATGCAATGTATGTATCGGTATTATTTGTTCAATAGCGCTTAATTTTTACAATTCCCCATCGGCTTTATGTTTCGTATATTCTCCTTATAATCTAAATAAAAAATCATTTTTCTATGAATTTCAACTACTATATGAAAACGAGATCATCATTTTGTAAATTATAAATCACCAGTAAATAGCTTTGACTGCCACTCTCTTTGATAGTTTTTCTCTGCACGTTTATTTAGACTGCGCGACTCGCTAGTGTCAATCGATGTTGATGTGGTGATTGTGGGTGCATTGTTTTAAATCCCAGTTTTGTGTTGTCTAAGAAATTTTCTTCATTATGATTGTTTGCTGTGCCTCCTTTATACTTTATTTAGTTGCCTTTTGATATTTTCCGGCTTTTTTTTATTTTCTTAACCCGCATCAACTGTGATAAGTTATTAGCGGTGGTATAGTGTTTTTTTTGGTTAGTCGGTATGCTGAATATTAAAATTAAAAGAAAAAAAATTAAATTCGCTTAAATAAGTCTATCGCTTTAAAAAAATTGATTGTTCCGGTATAGTTTTTCTTGTCTAACGCACACTTAAGGTCCCTTGACACTTATAGTGGGCACTCGACTATTAAATGTTCCACGGTCATTGGCAGATCACACACGTAACAAGTACTCACTGGTTCCTTTTTCTATAAATGTTGGTGAGTTAATTTCGTATGTCCAATTCTTAGACGATGTATGACTACTTGGTTGCGCCGACCTGCTGGGTTTGTCTCGTTTGGTATTAAGTCTGGATTGAGTTTTTGCAGCTTGTTGTTCTTCAATTTTTTCCATCGTTCAATCCACATCTTCCTAGAGTGCTTGTTTATGCAGTTCAGTAGGTCACAGTAAGGAATTAAACTAGTTTGTACCTGTAGATTGTCTAATGTACATGCTTCTTTGGCCATCTGGTCGGCTTTTTCATGTTCACCTCTTTATTTCAATTTTTTATGGTGAGCAAGTCTTTTTTTATTTGAGCTAAAATGGGATGATTCGGGTAGGTACAATTTTTGTATACCTTGCACTGCACTAAAGGATTTTCCGGTTTATCGCATACATATTCCACTGTTTTATTTTCCCATCATCTCTAGCCTTCCTCTGAGCTCTTCCTGTGATGCTGAGATCCAACTTCTGTACCATCTTTTTGGTGGTCTACTGGTCTTTGTGTGTTGTTAGGCTTTTAAACTCTAGCCCACTTCACCTTCTGACATTCGTTCAACATGATCATTTGAATTAGAACAATTCATCTCACCTCAACCTATGCTCTTAATTCTCCAATTTCTTGACTTCTTATTCTAAACTGATGGTGACAGTAATTTCCAAAAGTTTCACTCTAAAACTACCTCACGAAGTTTGAAAAAAACGATAACATTGACCGATGGAGACTTTGTATAATATATTTGTCTGGTAGACCAGTGACTTTAGGTTTGTTCCAAATAGAGTAACCGTTCTGGAATCGTATCGAATACCTATAGTGCGCAAACTCGAATTGGGGATGGACACATCCACTTTATCACCCCTTCTGGAAGGTGGTTTTTGTACCGTCTCAAGAACGATACTATAATCAGATGGAACGCGAAACAAATACAGCACTTGCGCGAACGATACCCAAAACGGTTCTATCGCGTTGGAATAAACCTATTAACTCGTATCCAAATTCTTGAATATTATCAGTAAAACAAAGATGATATCAATTTAGGTGAACATTATTGGTGGAGAACAAATTTGGAATTTCTAATAAATAATTTGCAAAATGAACATCTCAATGAAATTCATATTATATCCCAACAAAAGTACACTATTGCCACTTTTGTGGGTGTGCTTATAAGGTCCAATATTCTCGCCTCTCATCATTTGCCCCAGTTTACAAAAATGTCAAATTTTGTGCATCCTACAAAATTAAATTGTTATACAACAAAATGTGTTCAAAGAAGACAGATAATAAAATATTTATTTAGCTATTTTAACAAACCAATTGTTCAAATATTCCTTGATATTGAAGTTTACCACCAATAAAAGTATCAAAATGTTTTGAATAGCGTTTTGGAATTTTTTGTTCAACAACAAACTGGTCTAGCTTAAACTGCTCAACTTTTCTAACGATAGTTCAAATTACACATTTATTTTTATATATGGGTGTTGATGTGTAAAAACTCTAGGTGTCATTTTTAAATGTGTTGCTAGACATATCGGCATTTGGCTGTTAAACAGCCGCTAATATGGATATAAAGATGCGTAGGAAAGAAAAAAAATTAAAAATATATAAAATGTTCGTAATGTTAAGATAAAGTAAGCTCTCTATAATTGCCCTGCAAACTGTTTTTATTATATTTCCGATGAGCATACAGTAAGTAGAATTTATATATTTATTAATGATTTGTTATTTATTACTATTTTATAGTTGGTCTCGCTAACAGGATTTGTACATATGTTTACTTCCAAAAATGTGTATAACTAAAAAAACAAATTAAATTCATCTGTGCTTCAAAAATATCGTTTATTTTATTACTTTACCCAAGAAAATTCCACACCTGTAATTTTTAACCAATCAAAACGTATTTTTTTGGTAGATTGCCATGGTAATGGATGAATTTTAGTGGAAATTTTTCCCTGGTGGGTGGGTACTCAATAGCGAATTTTACTGGAAATGTTTGGCGTTTATAATGACATGATATTTTTTTGACAGTCTGGTTTTTAAAAATGCAAAAAGCGGTTCTCTACCTCATGTAGTTACTCAAAACTTAACTAAAATTAAAGAATATACTTTGTGTTGTGTTTTGAGATCGTATTTTAGTGCAACTACGACGAGTAGAAAACAATTTAAAGGTCTAAATTGCAGCATGTTGGTTTCCCTTCATTTTTGATTCACTCCACAAAATATTCTATTGTTGCTGTCGCTCCTTCATTTCCTCTCCAGGCAAGAACTTTCTTTGCGATCCTCCCGGAGGGTTTTCGTCCCAAAGCTCAATAATCTTTCTCAACTAGTCTGCTTATAGTGCAGATGAACTTGCCTTTCTCTTGGTTGGATCCATTTGTAGCTTCCGACGCTTGGCACTTTGCAGCTCTTGCATTCACAAATTCTATATCAGAGAATGGATTAAATTTGCGATAATACCTTTCGAAAAAATATTCCAGCAACTGATTGTCTGTGGAGTTCCATAAAACTTCGATAACATCCTCCTTGAAGTCTTCGTCGGGGGAATAGTTTTAAGTAGTCAGATTTACTCCAAGATTGCCATCTTTATTCAATCTATTTCTTCAGAAATAATATTAGAAAGTTTAAAGCCCCAGCATTTTTTCAGGAAGAAGGTTTAAAAAACAAACGTAGTAGTTTGAATTGGCAGGCACGATGACCTATTTCCGCGCGTTTCAATCCAGCTTCTGATTGGCTGAAAGTTTGTAGGCAGGTGTACTATAGGTACCTTGACCCAAGCCTATTACACATTGGCCTATATTCCTTGTTTTTAGTTTACAATATTTCTCTATGTCTATATCAGAGTGTGTTTTTGTCCATGCTCTCACTCTCTGGCAGCAGGGTTTAGTTTCTACCAGAAATGAAATGTAGTGATCAGGGTCAGGGACAAGTTATCTGACTCACAGATTACCCATCCCCCTAATCTGACTGTTGATAATAAAAAGCCTTGATAAAAAGGATCATTAAATCAATAGCTAACAACCAAATTACAAATCTTAAGTCTATCCAAGATTGTTTATCCTCAGGACGACTGTCATCAGTGTCTACAAGACAGTTGGTATGTATTATAGTGTTTGTGTGGTTGATCTGTGGTTTGAATTCGAAATGTTGGTGGCTGTGGTTGGCAATGCTGGCATCCGTGAAAATTTAATCATGGCAGCTAAATGTCACTTCGAAAAGTGACTTTTTTGTGGTAAATAAAATATTGTATTTTTAGTGATTTGTTAATTTATCAGTGTTTGTGGTTAAAAACTGTTTCCTTTCTAATTATTTAATATTTATCTTCAAATTATACACACATTATTTGGCAACAAAACTACTCGAAGTAAACGCCCAATATATTTTTAAACTAACAATAAATTTAAGAAATGGAAGATATATTTCAATGGTGCAAAGAAGGGAATGCCCTACAAGTGAGGGTTTGGCTGGATGAACCTGAACATGACATGAATCAAGGGTAAGTAACTGCTGTATAGAAGAATTTAACAAATTAACTTCCATGTGCAACATCCATTTTTGGCAATTGTCCATTAAGTATTTACAAAATAGTGGGGAGTTTATATGTATTTTAAATAATTAAGGATACTGCTGGCCTTCGTTAAAATGCCAGTAGCATTAATTCATGATCTATGACCTAATTTAGTTACATCTAATTATAGAATTGAAAGTTTACAAATGTTTACATTATAAATATTTTATTAATGTTTAATTATCCTAATTTTCTCAATTCTCAAAAGTTATGGCTAAGGGATAGAATCACATAAAATGTATATTAGGAATTTATGGCTTAAAATTCCCAAAGTATCAATGTCCTGAGGTCTTGTCTATGAAGTCAAGGAATAAGCAAAGGTCTAAAGGTGCAATAGCTTAAATTGAGGGCAAAGGTAGTAGAGGTTTCTAGAAGCATAAAATCCACATATTAATCTTAACCTTACATCATTTAACCAAAACAATAAAAGCTATATCACAATGCACAATATTTTTTCTTGTTGATTATTCTATTTTTTTATAATATGTTTTAATTGATATTATCATTATGCAATCAGCTTAATTTCATGTTTAATTTTCAGTGATGACCATGGATTTAGCCCACTTCACTGGGCTGCAATGAAGGGCTTTAATAAAATTGTTGAAATGCTTTTACTCAGAGGAGCAAGGGTTAATGCCACCAATAGAGGAGATGATACCCCATTACATATGGCAGCTGCTCATGGTCACAGGGAGATTGTTAATATGGTTAGTAATTATCACATTAAAATATTATAAAAACTTACATTGTTCTTGTCCCACAGCTTCTCCGACAAAAAGCCGACGTTAACTTCACAAATGAACATGGAAACTCACCATTGCATTATGCTTGTTTCTGGAATTATTCAGATATTGCAGAAGATTTAGTACATCACGGTGCAAAGGTAGCTATCGCCAACAAATATAGTGCAACTCCTCTCAATAAATGCAAGGGAAACCTCGCCAAAGGTCTACACGATATCGCAGTCGAATCTGGTCAAGATCTGAAAAAAATCAAATTCAAAGATCAAAGTTGGTTAGGTTTAAAAACTAGGTCGAGAGATGCTACATTATCCCGTCACAAGGGTATAAATATCAAGGAGCTAGAAATGAAGAAGAAAATATGCGAGACACATAGTGGAGTTACTTATATCGGAAGGTGGCAAAATAATGACATTGTTGCTAAGATTCTCAAGGTGAGAGATGTAACTTCTCGAATTTCAAGAGATTTTAATGAAGAATTTCCCAGACTCCGAATATTCTCCCATCCTAATATTCTTCCTGTAATTGGTTGTTGTAATAGTCCACCTCATTTGATAGTTATAAGCCAGTATCTGCCATTGGGGTCATTGTATAATGTTTTACATGAAGGTAGCGGTGGTATAGTTGTAGATACTGCGCAAGCGTTGCGTTTCGCTATAGATATAGCGAGAGGTATGGCTTTTCTACATAGTTTAGAAAGAACCACTCC
>CAJUYI010006162.1:0-14236 GCA_910591695.1 Galerucella pusilla
TTCAGAGAGGGAGGGCTAGACAAATGTCGACTACTTGATTAGGTTTCTTAAAAAAAATGTCAGTTATCGAAAAATAATTCGAAGCCGCTAGGACTTAGGACTTTTTGAAAATTGTTAAGAAAGTTGTTTGGTTCTGGGGTAATTAGCTTGTAGTTAGTTATAAGCAATAAATAAACAATTATTGAATAAATTGAATAGCTGGAGAAAGATTTTCTCCAAAGTTTTTGTGAAGGGGTTGTTTGGGCAGCTGATTGCGTTTACAGCCTCGGAAAAATGAAAAAACAGAATGACGAATGAAAAACTACGAGCTTTCACGAATGTTACGGTTATAATCTCAAAAAATAATAATTACACAGGCACACACAGTGAAATATTTTAGCTAATTGATTTTTTTGGTCATTTCACAGCTGTCAAGTGCCAAAATTTGAAATTGTGCATCAAATTTTAAATAAGCGACAGGGCTTTATATCTACCTACTGTATTTTTCTTATAGCTCTATAAGCCAAATATTAAAGAACACCCCTTATATTCCAATAATCGTAAACTGATCTTCATCAAGTTTGCTCTCCAAATATCTTTTATTTTGCAATTCTCTTACAAAATCTTCAGACACGTATGGAGCTGTTCCAGAAATTGTTGAGCTACGATTCAGCATATAAATATATTTTCTCGGTTAGGAGAATTTCATTTTTACAGTATTTTAAGCGTGTTTCCATTTTGTTTGCCTTTTACATCATTTATACGTCAATGTTATACTTTTAAGCAGCAAATTAACGAAACCAATTATACGACCATATCCAAAAATCTTACAGAACGTGGGTTATGTTTTACTACGAACTTTAAACACATGCGCAATTGAAGAAAAAACAAATTACATCGGTATTGCGTTCACAACAGAAGACCTTGAGTGTGAGAGTTTCACTTGGGCACAAAGTGAGCGTTCATAAAACATATATTCTCTACACCACAGCGTTCACAAACGCACCACAAGAAGCGTTTACCCCAACGAGGTTAAAAAAATGGAGGGAAGGTAAGCGTGGTAGTGATTTAACCAACTTTTGACAGAAGTCGCCATAGTCATCAATTTTGTGGCAACATAGATAACCTTGATATACTGAAATGTGTCAAATTGAAAAGCCACGTTGAAAAATGTGATTTTCAGTATTAGAAAGGTTATTTATAAGTAGTAGTATGAATTTAAGTTGATATTGAGTTGTACAATAGTGTTTGGAGACTGCTTTTATCCAATATATATCACCTTAAAAAGATGCATTTATGAGAGTTTTTTGTTTCCCCTAATTGAATAATTTAATGTACGCCTCTGGTTTGTTTACGCTTCAACGGAAGTCGGCCATATTGAGAAGCCACTTTGGTCGATTATTCTTTATACTGTTATGTTCTCTCTTCTCTCTCTTACCTCCATGGTTTACCCTGTCGTCTGACTGACGTGTAAACTGTCTGTTTTCGCTCCTCGCCTAATCCATAGAATACGAACGCACTAATTATTTCATCAGTCATTTTTGGTTGAGCGCGAATTTTAAACTAACTGCATTTTTATTCAAATAATTTTGTCTCGATAGGTAATTTCAAGCAGCAAATATGGTAAAGATAATCTCCTGGGTATACACAAAATTATGTTGCTCAAGTTTTTGTTGAATTACTAGTCCTGAATTCTCAAAATTGAACTTCTCAGTTGGCTAGAAGAAGCAATAATTGTCAACTTCACAGCTAGTAGTGAAAACAACAGCTTTTTCAATTATATTAGAAGGTGAAACAAAAACTTCTTTCTCCAAAGCTCTTATAATTAAGTCTTTATATTAATATCTAAAAAAAACCTACAGTCTTACACAAAATGTACAATCTGATAACCAATATTGAGTATTTCCATAATACCCAAACTGAATAGTCTGTGATATTTCAATTTTGGGGTTAATATTGTATTTCCTATTTTTAACAAAAAATCAATAAAAAGCAGCTATACTTATATAATAGTATATTACATAACGTGTGCGAAGTAATGTACAGTATTTTTCCTACGATCACATGATAATTTCACCAAATAATGTGTAATCAACATCTGACATATTAATACACAAAATGTTACAATTAAAGTCAACATAATTGATTTCAAAATTAACAATAACTATCATTAGTGACAAAGATTTAACTATATAATATAGGTAAGTTATTACAATTATTAATTGGTTAGATAATTATGGAAATTGAAAGTGAAATTATTATTGTTCATCATACCTCGTACATACTTATCATAAATACCTTTCAAGATGATTACATTTTCCGACTATTATAACAGGTGGTTTGGGTTCACTCCACCACGCCATAAATTTTTTTTAATAAAGAAAATGACAAAAATTTCACTTTCCTATGTGATCGTAGGAAAAATAATTTACAACACCAGAGTTAAGTAAAGTCGATTTTTCTTCTGGAATCTTGTTAGAGATCAGATGTACAAAGTAACTATCACGATACCAAACGATATGAAAGATAGAATAAGCCAGGCTCTTTATAATTTAATGTGCATAAGCTTAGAGATTTAAGTCGATCTTTCGAAGTTCATCTTCAAGCCTGCATATTTACCCACTTTGAGCAACTTTATTGTTGATTTTCTTATACATTTTAATATATTTAGTTAATTGATATGAATAGAGTTTATTTTGGGTTGGAGGAGTTCAATTCACTCCAAATATTAAGAGTAATAATTGTATTATCATGCTCTTAGTAAATACACAAATATTTAGAATATTCTGATTGTCACACTACCTTAAATTTAATTTTTTTTAAGCTTGTAACTTAATTAAAACAGGTTTGGATATAAAACTTTTTATTCTAGAACTGGTCAAGGGTAATAGTAGGAGCACGCGGTTGGCAATATATCATACAGTGACCGCTCGGCACGCCCTAAGCCCCCTTGTATTTACCCAAAATAGTTGTTCGGGCTCATTTATTCACTATGCTTGGTCATCGTGTAGACAAAGGATAAATGTGATGTGCAAATATACGTTGTTCTATTATCCAGCTAATATTTACTTTACAATGTAAAAAACATTTACAAATATATAAAATTAAGATAAATCAAGCCTATTTTCAACACATTGACAGTTTATTGACAATTTTATAGAATATATGAATTTTTTAATGAAAAACCGAAGCCTGGCTTAGGAAAGTCTTTCTTTTTTATACAGAAGTCTCCAAGGTGTAAAAATATAGGCCTTCTCCAAATGTGTCAATGAGTTCAATACTTTTCGTACTAATCCTTTTTCATGACTTGGGTTGAAGAAGTTCAATTCAAACTTGCCACACACTGCCATATTTGCGAACAACCTTTCACACCTGAAGATAAGGAGGTTTGAGATCACAATCACTTGATTCCAGTCAACAACTATCGTGGTGCTGCTCATGAATCCGTGTAATATCAACTATAAAGATAATCATACCTTCCCAGTTGTCTTTCATAATCTCAGTTCATATGATGCACACTTCAACATAACGGATATTGCTACGTGGATGAAGGGGTCCATCGACTTGCTACCAATTACCAAGGAGAAATATATATCATTTACTAAACACATTGATAATTACCCCATACAGTTTCGCTTCATCGATAGCTTCCGATTTATGGCCGGCTCTCTCGATAAATTAGCATCTTATCTGCAAGAGTTTCCAAATTTGTTATTTTTCAATTCAAATCTCAATTTCTTAGTTTCTTGCATGAGCATGTACCTGTAATGAAGATGTTCATGCACGAAACTAAGAAATTGAGATTTAAATTGAAAAATAACATGGTTTTATCTCCTTAGTTTTAGTTTCAAATTAATCTTAGTTTTAATTTCTTCTTGCATGTATCCACCTTATATTCCAAAAGATGAAATTTGAAAAAACGGTTATTCTCAAATAAGCCCATTTTTTCCACCCTATTGATTTTTATCGGACAGTATCAAAAATTTAAATGTAATTAAAGACCCTAAGTTATTAAAAATTCGAATGCATTGTTAGTCATTATATAGTAATAAATTTCATATTCTGGCAGCTAGCAACCGGTAGCCAGTGGTCAAACAAGATTTATCAAGTGACTACACATGTATACAAATATTCGCGTGCTCTTAAACCTGTTTCCTACAACAACTGACCTGTGGCCGGCGTCAGATCAATCTAGCGGCACTAGTTCGTTAAGCAGTTACTTTTTTTTGTTTTTTTTCGGATGTTACTAAACGCCAAAGACTGAGATTTGACTGAGTTGTGCTGTAGAGTTCATATACTAACCTTTTTGATGTGCGTCATCGATTGTTAGTGTTCTTCTAACACATTACGTTGGAAGAAATGGAAAAAAGGCAGATCTGTGATTGCTTCCAATCAAAATATCTCAATAATGAATCGTTTAAATGTATTACAAACAGTAACATTAATCTTTAACTTGAAAAAATTTGATTAGTTGATGTTTAGATTACGCGCAAGCGCGATCTTTTAAATGGGAGAAATTACATCATTCAAAATAGGATGCAGAAGTACTTTTGGTATTGGCAATGTGTCTTACCTCTGTCTAATGGTCTAATGTCCCACTTACAGTTCTCGTCAAGTTTGTACTTTGTTGTTTACGGTCAATTATTATTTATGCAAAGTTAATATTAATATTATTGTTATATTTATTCAAATAAAACAAAAATATGCCTAGATACACAGAAAAACATCAGCATTTTGGAAGTTCTCAAGTATTTTCAGTTAGAAAAAGAATCTGGTAATTATTAATTTCATAGCCTTTTCGAATTTGGCTGAATACGATCCTGATGATTTTATTTATTAAATTTAAGATTAGCTAAATGTCAAAATAGCAAATAAAATAAACGACCTATCCAAAACCCGGATATACGTCACAAACTATGACGCACGCCAAGAAGGCTATTGAATGTACCATATCGAAAAATCTAAAAAATAACTAATTAAAATCCTAACTATATGTTTCTAAAATCACTAGCGATAAGTACATTGTTAAGCAAACTATCCGTGAAAAACTCTTCTTTAACTCAAAAAACTTAAGATGACACAACACGTCAATCTGTGCACACATCATCAAAAATGACAAATCCATTTTTAGAATGGCCCGGGGCTCGAGGATATGCCGAAAGTCATGAGGTGCCATCAAGAAAGTTCAACATCAAAAAACGATGTCGTCTTCGAATTTTATCTAATGGCTCGTCTTTGTCGCTGTAGAACCAGCTTTCCATATTCGTTTATCTTCAATTTCACATGCCGTACTTCACACGAATATAAGTGGGCCGCTGGAACGGTATTCTTACGAAAGTTTACCAGAACCAAGGGCGTGCGAAAATAAATTTTCTATACTTATTAAGGAGCAATTTTTTCCATTGATGCTGTTAGAGTTGTTCTCGTTGTTACCGTGATGCTCAGACATGCCAAGACTTTTTACCTTCTCGTCTAATCAAGGCCATTTCTTGCTGAGTCACTATACTGAAGAAGGAGTGGGCTTTATCATCTTGTTTTATAAAAAATACAGCATGTTTTATCAGAGGGGAATCTAGTCTCCATTCCAGAAGCTTCGTGCCCTCTATATAAGACACTAGTTTAACTGGGAAATTCGAGTAGTTCCAATGGTTGTATTTATTCATTCATTCATTCACACTGTCTTCAAATTTCTCTTACCCAGCCTTAGCAGCCTGGACGAGAGTTCCTTGTCTAACTTATTCAGTAGACTCTTAACATGGAGGTGTCCTTGTGTCAGCCTCCATTGTTGGTGTTCCTCAAGCAGAGCCTGGCTGTCAGTGAAAATTTTAATTTTTGATCAGTATATCCTGTTCTGTAATTTGACTAGTTGTATAATGTCCTGTAAAAAATTCTTATGAGTACTTGTGAGTACCCACAGAAACAGAGCATGTGAATATAGGTGCTCCATCCCTCAGTTCATATTTTCTGCCCAAATGTTCTTCCCATTTTTAACTTGGTTCTTTCTAAAAGATATTTAAATTATAAGTTAGATTTTCTTTGGGATTCGACAACTCTACTTAAAGCATGGAAAGTGAATATATCAATAAAAAGAATAAACAGAATATAAAAAAAACACACTCAACCTCCTAAAACTTGATGTGCTGCCACTGCAACCTCTTAGATGGTCCTTATTCTTATTTAAGACATACACTGATGGATGACTTGGGATTCCACACATAGATCAATACCGATCCGAAAAGGCACACGCGCATGAACAATGTTTTCGAGTTCGTTAATAAGTTATTTGCATTATACTTCGATGGATGGAGAAACAACATGGCGCTGCTGTAGAGGATTTGGCATGGCAATCTATCATTTATGTATGGATTAGGAAAATTTAACAAAGTATTAAATATTAATTTTTGGGGTAATAAGAGTGGAAAGGGATCTATTTGTTTAAATAGGTTTAAATAGGTTTAAATAAAAATTAACAAGTGAAAAAAAAATTTCGCAAAATATGGAACGTCTAAATGGTTTAATTACGATAAAAGACGATGACGCTGCAAAACAAAATTTTGTGATGTTGCCAGAATGTAGATTTTTTCTTTATTCAAAGGAAACTGGGAAATTCAATGTGATAGTTTATCTTTTCTATTCGCCTGTATCTTGTAAGGCATAAATGGATAGTTATTTGTATGCCTAGGCCGCGAAATACTTCGTATTTCAAATACCTGTCAAATACTTTATAAAATGTTAAACGTATAATTATTATTGTCAATACTTTCAATGTACTTCTTATTCCACAATTAGAGAGGCCTCAGCTAGCAGGGCCATCCGGCCAGTATATGCAAAATATTCAGAGTGTAGCACAACAATTAAGCACAAAAACACAAAAAAAAAATAATACGGTAACATCGCAATCACACTAATTAATTATGTAAAAGATTAGGAGGTTAACAATACAGTGATTTATTATATTGTAAAAGATTTTCAGAAGACAAAAACACTCTCTAGCCAGGCTGCTCTATGATGTCACTGTCACTGCCACT
Organism: Galerucella pusilla; assembly: GCA_910591695.1. NCBI lineage: Eukaryota > Metazoa > Arthropoda > Insecta > Coleoptera > Chrysomelidae > Galerucella > Galerucella pusilla. The sequence goes on from CAJUYI010006162.1 coordinate 7,008, forward strand.
GTCACCGTCAATACAATTATGTATCGGTTGTTATGGGCAACGAGCGTTTTGCCATTTTTTACGCTCGGCGAGCGTAAAGTAACTCTCCTCAAGAAACGTCAACTTTTCGTTGTAAATGGCATGCGAAAAAGCCTACTTTTATATTTTCGACAATTTTTTCATGGTGATCTTCATCTATTATTTATTTTGAATGGCCCGTGATTTTCACCATCTTTTTTACGAGATTGGAGACGCCTGTAGCTCGTAACGTATGGTTAGTAAGCTTGATACTCTTTATTTAAACCAGAAGCTTTGTGTTGTAGAACACAGTCTATTTGCTAACAGTATTCCGTCTAGCAGAAATTCCTTTATATTGTACTATTTTATGATCAATATTTTAGCTGGATTTACAGTGAGAAAGAGTTGTTTTGCTTTTCCCTCCAATCCGCTTTACTAGAAATTTTTTGAACTGTCGAATTGAGCACAAATTGTAAACTTCTCGCACGAAATGCTCCATTTTGTCTTCACTGTTGCTTCTTTAAATTCGGTCCCAGCTTTCTTTCTCATATTCACCGCCTAATCTTTTAGTATCAACGCTATTCTTTTAAGCTTCCATATGTTTATTTAATTCATTATTTCGTTAGCAGCAAAATTCCATAAATATTCCCCAAATATATATGTGACTATAGTTTGTAGATATTTCTAGGAATTTTTCCTTGAATTAGCGCTTCCAAGTATACTTTGAACATTCCCATTGCCAAAACGTGACATTTTGAAATTCATTTGGGATGAAGCTGTCAAACTCAATTGTGTTGTGATATGACACAAAATGACAAACTTGGTTGGTTGTTAGAACTGGTGAGAAGATGGTTAGAACCAGTTAGAACCGCCAAAAAATTATCGGGGGTAGTAATATCACAAGAGAGATATCTTGAAGACAAATTTGTCTCCAAGATATGCGATCTGTTTCGTTTTCGGTGCCACGCCCTGTATATTTATACATATGCGAATTTTCCGAGTGAAACGCTTAAATCGAATCCATTTGGTGTGAAGTGACTCGACGTTTCACATCACAAATCTAATAATTTCTATCCCTTACATGATGGTTATAATTTAGTTTCATTCTCTAGATTTCTCTCATATTACGAATGCTACAGAATTTTTTTAAATATTCAGATCGATATTCATTTGCATAATTGTCATTTTTGTATTCAATATAGGTACCTACTATTACAGATTGTCTCAAAATAAATGGCCACTATCTATACTAAACGATATAGGCAAAGACGGCCGCTACTACAGAAGGAGCAATACTTTTTGTTTGATACTTTCCTCGGGAGATGCTCTTCTCCTCTCCTTGTTCCCTACGATCTGCTGCTTTCTTCCTGACTTTTTCAGGTGCAAGTCCCTGATCAAGAAAGCGATGCTACCATTTTACCCCCCAACCCACTGAGTCCACGTCTCAATGGGTCGTCCTTTCCTCCGGGTTTACCCAGCTCGGGAAGGATTGGGGCTTTGTTTTGGATTTGCTCCTGCTCAGGTATGTTCTTCTCCTCTCCTTGTTTCTCGCGCTCTGCATCTTCCTTCTTTGCTTCTTCAGGTGCAGGTCCATGATCAAGAAAGTGAAGCTTCCATCCTACCTCCCAACCCATTGAGTCTACGTCTCAATGGGTCGTCCTTTCCACCGGGTTTTCAGGAAGGATAGGGGCTTTGTTCCCGGATTTGTCCCGGAAACTTTCAGCAGTTGAGGAGGTTGAGGGTGTAGGTGCTCCTGTCATTCTCCTCTCCTGTTTCTTATCAAGAGATTAAGATAGTAATCAGATCTTTAACAGCAAATCTATTATCAAACCATGTGAAGTTCGACACGATTGGCAGATATCAAGTCACGTGGTAGGTACTAACTTCAGTTTTCATTGACGGAGGTGCGAATCTTCAATGACAAGATATAAAATTACGAACAATAGAAGTTATAAATCCAGCTTTAAACTGCAAACGTAATAGAAAAATGCGAACAAAACAAAAAATCTCCCAATTTATGAACTTCCTTCTTACATATCCGTGAAATTGATGATAATAAATCGCTCAAAACGTCTATTATATCCCAAATTTTACTCATCCGCTCTATATATAAAGTGCATGTCCACCAACTGACAAGTTGACATTAATGACAGCCGCCCTGAGGATAAAAAATTATTTCGATAGATTTTAGATTTGTAATTTGGTTGTTTTGTTTTGATTTAATGATCCTTTATCCAAAAAAATGTTGTTTCTTTCGAAAAATCCATGGGTTCTTAGATATTTCAACCAGAATTAATATAATCACAATAGAGGAGTTCAGTCTGTCAGTGTGGCCAACAAAAAGTCGGTTTTTCTGACAAGAATGACAGTTAATATCTACCATCCAAAACATAAGATTTTTGCATGGTTTTTATTATTGGAAACATCTATATTGCTTTATTAAAATAATGAATACACCCCCGAAGAAGCGAATATCTTGAAATATACAATAACTTCTTAGCTGAATACTCAACATATCGGTGGCCAATAATTCTAGGAACTCTTGGCAAATAGCCATATCATTTCTGTTATATCTGTCACAAGTTATTTCAGATGTCAAAGTGGAAAAAGTAATTAGAACAATAGAGATGTAACTAGCTAGAAATGCTACAAAAAAATTATCGAAAATGGACATACACAATTAAACGAATATCAACAAAAATTAATATAACTGACATTTGACATAATTTGTGACATAATAACAGAAATAAAATGGTGACTTGCTAAAAGTTCCTAGAATTATTAGCCACTAATATGTTGAGTATTCAGCTAAAAAGTCATTTAAAATTATTTCAATAAAGCAATATAAATGTGCGGGATGATAAAAAACTTTCAAAAATGTTATGTTTTGAATGGTAGACCTTAACTGCCATTCTTGTCAGAAAAAACCACTTTTTGTTGGCCGTACTGACCTTAGAATGATCTCCTGTATTGTATGATGTAAAAATAAGTGATTGCCTTACAATATTTGTAGTCTATACAATTATTTCATTTCTTAGTTACTGTAATCATGCCTATCAAAGCAACGTCGAAGAAAGCACCAAATCAACTTAAACACGATTCAAATAACTATTAAGAACCAAATTTTGTGCAAAGAACGCTTTTTTATCAACAAATTAATCAAGGCAACTGTCACATAACTTCAAGTGGACTATACACGTTTCATTTTAGGCAACACCGTATACATCAGAAATAGATTTAGATAAAAGACCGACGTAAATTTATGTAAATGTTCGAAATAAGATCTTCCCTACCCTAAAACTTTATATATACATCTACCGCTAAAGCCCTCATGATGCACGTCGGAGCCAACCAAGTGCACGGCTCTCAAAACTAATGCTCAACAGTCCGCTCCTGCTTTCGACAAAAAGTCCTCTACGGGGTTAAAACCGCATCCCCAGAGTGAACTTAGTGCTGTTGCCAGTGCCATATGCAAATTTCTAACCAAATTATGTACTCCACATCACGCATATATAATTTAACAACATCAGCACGTAACTTTACGTTAATAAAATCCTTATCGAACGAGCACATTCTGAACGCCTGTTATCTTTGAACATCTGTAATATTCGGCGGAGTCCTAGTATATACTTCATTCAAATCGTATAACCCTTTTTTGGCCAGGTACACAGCTGGGACTAGGAATTATAAATTGTATGCAAATTTGAATCAATGTTACATATTGCTTTTCGACCGGAACGCGCTATTTCCTACCTGAGTTTTGAAAAAAATTTATTTACAATGGTTTGTTGCTGTTCTAGCCCACATTACAATTGAATTTCACCTTTTTCGAGTCCTACTATACCTTCGCAAACGGTGAAAAACTCATAAATAAGGCTAGTTATACTTGAAGTTAATACCACGGAAGGTCAAATTGATAGTTTCAGCCGTTAGATTTTGAAATTCACTCTTATCTACATAAATGTCTCATTTCTGTTATTCTGTCACTAGTTATGTCAAATGTCAGTTATATTTATTTTGTTGATATTCGTTTAATTGTGTATGTCCATTTCGATTAGATTTTTGCAGCATTTCTAGTTAGTTGTATTTCTATTTTTCTAATTAATTTGCCACTGACATCTGACATAACTAGTGACAGAATAACAGAAATGAAATGGTGATATGCCAAAAGTTCCTAGAATTATTGGCCACCAATATGTTGAGTATTCAGCTAAAAAGTCATTCAAAATTATTTATTTCAATAAAGCAATATAGATGTTTGCAATGATAAAAAACTTTAAAAAATGTTATGTTTTGAATGGTAGACCTTAACTGTCATTCTTGTCAGAAAAAAACACTTTTTGTTGGCCACACTGACCTTAGACTGAACTTCTCTATTGTATTTTTTTGTATTCACACGAGAGCGTGATTTTTTCAAAAACAATATCAACGAGATAAAACATAACCACATTCAGTTGATAGCTATTCGATTGGTAATAATTAGTTGGTTGGTAACACAAAAGTAACTAGATTTATCCCTAGGATTTCGCCTTGCATGCAATAGAAATGGCGCACTTAACCGATAAAATTGCAATAGAGGAGCTCAGTCTAAGGTCAGTGCGGCCAACAAAAAGTGACAAGTTAAGATCTACCATTCAAAACATAAGATTTTTGAATGTGTTTTATCACTGCGAACTTCTATATTGCTTAATTAAAATAATGAATACACCCCCGAAGCGTAAATCTTGAAATTTAAAATGACTTCTTAGCTGAATACTCAACATATTGGTGGCCAATAATTCTAGAAACTTTTGGCATATCACCATTTCATTTCTGTTATTCTGTCACTAGTTATGTCAGATGTCAGTGGAAAAAGTAATTAGAAGAATAGAGATACAACTAACTAGAAATGCTACAAAAATCTAATGGAAAATGGACATACACAATTAAACGAATATCAACAATAATAAATATAACTGACATCTGAAATAACTTGTGACAGATATAACAGAAATGAAATGGCTACTTGCTAAGAGTTCCTAGAATTATTGGCCACCGATATGTTGAGTATTCAACTAAAAAGTTATTGTATATTTCAAGATATTCGGGGGTGTATTCATTATTTTAATAGCTATATAGATAGATGTTTCCAATAATAAAAAACATGCAAAAATCTTATGTTTTGGATGGTAGACATTAACTGTCATTCTTGTCATAAAAACCACTTTTTGTTGGCCACACTGACCCTAGACTGAACTCCTCTATTGTTTGTACAATTAAAGCCTATATTGCTCTCGCTCTGGACGTTACTTCTGGTTTTCTTATTGTTAATATCGGATATCGCACTGAAAATTGTCGCTTCCAATCTTCTCCAGCCTTACATTTTTCCTTATTAAAGGTATGCTCCAATTTAATTTTATCAGCAAGCTAGGAAGCTAAAGCTCATATTAAGTCCAGAAAGCTTTGCCTCCACATCTTTCAAATAGGTATTCGACAAAAGCTCTAGCTTCTGGCTCCGGTGGAAATATACACCTTTTGCTGCCCAACTTCCTTTTAACGTTGCTATTACGACTAATATGCTTTAACACGTTTTGTGGCTCTGCAAATGCATGACTAGAAGATCAGTGGATCTTAAACAGCTGTCCTAGATTGCTGATTGCTTGATAAGTTGAAAATTTGACCCGTTAGGCTACTGAAACCAGTAATTTTGGTCCTTATAACCCAGAGCTCCTGGATCAAAGCTATTGCATCGCATTACCGATTCTTTAGACAGAGAAGCGGCTCTGCAATGGACTAAAAGTTTAAGGACCCAGTGACACCTACGGCCTGACGACTTCGACAATTGCGGAACTAGCCAAACGTTACACCCATGCTCAATCCCTTGAGAGATGGGTTGGAATCGAAGGATGCAGTCTTTCCAGGATCACCCTGGGCGACCCTGGAAAGCTGGCGCCGAAGAAATATTTGGCGATGACCAGGAAAAACCTACGTTTAACAGTAGGATTTCTAACTGGCCACTGTCAACTATGGGGCTAGTGGACACACCTCTATCCAAGATGTAAGATGTGTGAACAGGAAGATGAAACTGTCGGGCAAGTCTCATGAGAGTGTCCGGATTTATCGTTCAATAAGAGAGTGTGTGTTCGGTGAGTCTTGGCCTACACCTGCCGATATAAAGGAGATGTCTCCTAGTGACCTGTCCACCTTCCTGGGAAGGATTGGATGATCGATGACCTAGGAGGACAACTCCTCGGGAGGATGTACAATGGGTCACATGTGGCTTAAGTGCTGTTAGCCTACACTCACCCTTCCTACTCAGATACAGATAGAAGAGCAGTGTCTTTTGGGGGAGTAATGAAGATGTTTCGTTTTGTCCCATGGTTACGTTTTTTCCTGGTTTCAAGTGTGTTTCAAGTCCCTGTCTTCCGCTAGATCATCTGCAAATTCATTTTCATTCATTCCAGTGTGTGTTGGAATCCCCAATGCTGCTCCTGTTAAGTCATTCAGTTTTCCTAGGAATTCCCATGTCATTTTAATAACTGATTACGCTAGAACTCAGTGGTTTAATGGTTGCTTGCTTATCCGACATGATAACAATCCTTTGCGTATCAATATTGAGCTGGGCATAAAATATAGCGTGAATTTCCGCTTGAAACATACTTACTTGAGGTTCTTCCCAACCTTTCTAAGTATTTAGTTCCTTGTTCGCATATATAGATCTGACTGAATTTTAGTGATAGCCTGATGGGTTATGTGGACCTTACGAGTATGGACTCACGACTTCCTTCAGGAAACGCCATTTAAAAAAATCTATCGTTGTCAAATCGCACGATTTTAGTGACCAATAGGTATCCACTCCACTGTGTTTCCTACTGGAACCATGTGTCGTTTGCGACCAAATTTACAGTTACAGTTACATCGTTTTGTTTAATTTTTCATGTAAGTATACAAAATAAAATATCACCCTGTACTTACACAAACGTATTACTGGTGAATTCAATTTCTTAACGAAGTTCTCGAATAATCTCCAAAAATCTGCCATTCTGTGTATCGACCCCAGTCTCCCCAATAAAATCATCTCACCCTCTCTCATTTTCCCGACCAACGTTTCGATTCATTGACCGCCACCACGCATCTCCTGGTCATTGTCCGGCATTGTGACCGTCATCTAAACGCATGCGTACATTCCCGAATCGATACGTGAAAAGTAGAAGTGGGTGTCGTTGGGCCGCTATTGGTCCGGGCGTGGTCTC
>CAJUYI010006163.1:0-14233 GCA_910591695.1 Galerucella pusilla
AAGATTCTTCTTCTTCTCCGGTTACGTACGACGGCCGAGGTAAGGAATACTGAATCTTTCCACTCTGAAAAAGAACCAATATTTCGTGATAGATTAAATTGAAATTCAATAGTATATTGTGTCACAAGGGCAGAAAATGTGCTTTAGGGCCGGTTTTACAAGAGAGATTTATACTAGGTATAGTTATACTGGGTATAAAGTTATACCAAAATTTATACCTAGAATAAAATTGGTTGGTTTTACGATGCTTTTTTACACCGGTATAGCAATTCTTACTCCAAAAATTGCTATACCGGTGTAAAAAAGCATCGTAAAACCAACCAGTTTTAAACTAGGTATAAATTCTGGTATAACTTTATACCCAGAATAACTATACCTAGTATAAATCACTATTGTAAAACCGGCCCTTAGCAGCATAATATTGTTAGATGTGAGCGTAGCGAAGCGAGGCAGAGGATAGTTGGCTGCTAAAGCGTTTCCAGCATGTGTTACATACAAATGTTTTTCTCCTACTGAATGAAACAAAAAATAGGAAAATATAACAAAAAACTTCGACATAAACTGACGTTTAATTAAAGAATTCAAGTGAAACGTCAAAGTGTTCAAGTGACAGATGGTGAGAAACTCGATAATCGTGGCGCGTATGAATTTTCCACCCTAGGTCTGCTAAACAATACCTTCCGCTCTTTTTTGGTGTTTTTTCAATTCAATGTCATGACATGACATGTGACATTGAATTGACAGTTTCATCCATAGGTGCTTTCGATTATCCACTTTTGGCTGCTAGTAGCAGCTCGTAGTAACTGAACTCCGTTCGTTTATTACCGGGCGTGACGCCTAGTCTTACCTTCCTCTTGCCCCTCAAGCACATACCGAAAAGTATGAGCTTCAAGCAGTAGTGGTTTTAGGTTTGAGGGCGCCCTAGGCCCGAGACGATATGGCGCCCCTTTTCTTTAGTAAATATTATATTGTTTCTTGAGTTTTTCATATACAAATGTTTATTTTTTTTCACTACTAGCCTCTAAACCTAACTTCATTGAGTTTTGTTAAGGTAGAAAAGTCGTCTTAAAAATTTTGGCTCCCCTCAAAATTTGCCGCCCTAGGCCCGGGCCTAAGACCAAATCCGCCACTGGCTTCAAGCCACGGACATTAAATATTTGACATTTGTCCGGTTTGACGTTTATTTAAAGGTTAAGATTGTGCCGATTACGATTTAAACCTTACTAAGAATATCTAAATATTAAAATTATATTATCAACAACATTATAATTGAAAACTGTTCTTCTAACAACACAGGAAATTAATTGGCATTGGCACATGACAAGTGATTTTGAGGATGCTAAAAATGTTGTTCGTTTTGCTCAAAAGTCGTGACGACTGAGGCATCACGCACAAGTGCTTGAAGCCCAAATAAACGAAAGCAACACATGTAGCGAACATGTAAATATTCAAGCCCCCTACACCTTGTTTTTAAACTAAGAGGATTCGAATTTAAGTTGGCATTTCTGCAGTCTATAGTGATTGGATAATTTGCCGCCCGCTTCACACAGCTTTTTTTATACAACTGACAACGATATTTGTCAGTTTTGTGTGTATATGAAAATATTATAACCTCAATCTTTATTAGATACATCTTTTTAACGTTTGTTGTTTTATTTTCAACTAAGTATTATATTCCAACTAAGTTAAGTGCTATTTTTATTATTTATTCAGTTTGATAAACAACATCTATGCTTGTTTTTTCTTGTTAATAATATAAATTTCCTAGTATAATTTTATTATTGTAAATATTTCTACATCAAGTTTTACTCACTTCACAGTACATTATTATGGTATTTCTCGATATCAAAACTCCTATTGACTTCTAGTTCGTGCTCAAATGTGAATAGAGAATAATTTAAACATACAGTAGCTTTTTTTTACATATTTATATCATCCAATTTGACATAAATTAATTATGATAACCCTACATTTTGTTCACAATAATGTGACATTTGGCTACAACTTTCGCCATGGCCTGGGGCCAATGATGATGATTCAAATTTTAGACTTGCATCGATCTTTCGTTGGACACGACACCTGCGAGCAATATAATATATATGTCACATAATTATCAATAAGTTCGAATAGTTTGAAGACTACCCTTTCGGAACAACCTCTTAATCTAGTAACTTTTAGTGGTGTAAGTAAGGTTTCTTAAAATGCTCCTCCAAGAGGAGCATTTTAAGAAACCTCACTCACACCATTGAAAGTTACTAGATTAGTTACTAAAGGGTGTGTTCCGAAAACGTAGTCAACAGTCGTGTTCCAAATATATTAATGTTCCGAAAGGGTAGTTTTCAGACTTTAATCATCATTGGTGACAGGCCATGGCGAAAGCTGTAACCAAATGTCAGATTATCGTGAACAAAATGTAAGGTTATCATAAGTAATTCATGTCAAATTGGATAATCTAAATAGGTATGTACAAAAAAGTTACTGTATGTTTAAATTATTCTCTATTCACATTTCAGCAGAAGTTTTGATATCGAAAAATACCATAATAATGTACTGTAATGTGAGTAAAAAGAAAGAAATATTTACAATAATTAAATTTTACAGGGAAATTTATATTATCAAAAAGGAAAAACAAGCATAGATCTTGTTTATCAAACTGAATAGATTATAAAAATAGCACCAAACTCAGTTTTAATATAATTCCAGTTAAAAATAAAACAACAAACGTGAAAAAAGCACCTAATAAAGATTGAAGCTATAATATTTTCATATAAACACAAAACTGACAAATATCGTCGTCAGTTGTATCAAAAGAGTTGTGTGAAACGGGCGGCAATTTAGCCAATCGCTATGCTGCAGAAATACCAACTTAAATTCAAATCGTTCCTCTTAGTTTGAAAACAAGGTATAGGTTATTTCAGTTTTTCCAGTAACAACAATAATAGCTCGGCTTAGATATTCGGGAACATATAGAAATCTTTGAAATCAAAAATTATTTCTGACTCGACAGTGAATCGTAGCCAGAACCGCATACATTCAAACATACTTGATCAAAGATGGCTAATATTTCTTCATTTCTGTATACTCTGCTTTTAGATTTGATTCCATCAATAGTAGAGTTGAGTATTCGCTTATTTTTCACTTGATCAATTTTCCCCGAAACGGAATGCCAAGTATTTCCTTCGTCACATGATATACTGTAATTATTTGCGACACCAAATTTAATTTTCACCAATAAATCTGTAACAAAAAATTTGTACTAGACAATAGTTCAACTAGTACTATAGGATTTTTGCGATAAAAAGACGATGATATCATATGGGGGGGGGGGAAATGGGGGCCCGCTTACTGCTGTAAGAGACGTAAGTATTAGTATTCGTTATTGGTATTCATTATTATTAAGAACTGTCAAATCTAACATCAGATTGACTTTTCTAGTATTCGTTAAGTAAAAAAAAACTACAGCCTGGCAACATCACAATATTTTGTTTTGCAACGTCATCGTCTTTTTGTCGTAAATAAACTATAGAATTTAATTTTCCAACAAATCAAGAAACAGCATGCCCCTCAAGTAACTCACCATTATCCTTGAGTCGTAATTGAACATTTTTTTCTTCCTGGTAATTTATCCTGAAATTAGATTCGATAGTGAACGGATTGAATTGATCTTTTTTAGAAATCGCGCGTAGATCTTCAAGTTCCTTATCCAATAAAACAGTTGCTAAACCAGCCTGGCAAATTTGAGCCGCTGAAGGCTCTTCCTTTCTAAACAATGTATCGTAGTGATCTTTAATGAAATTTGTGTGGACATTCCCAGCCATAAATTCTTGATGGCTAGCTAGATCCAATAAAAAGTTTACATTCGTTTCTAAGCCAGCAATCTGAAAAATATAATTGCTGTGAATGAATTTGATACATTATCAAAGCCAACTAATTATTTTTCCATCGACCATGCATTTTACAAGTATATAATGTACACAATATCTTTATCAAGGAATATAATTTCCCATTAATATAGGCAACCAAACATACACAATATGACAGCAATAATGACAGAAACCCACCAAACGTATGGCGCAATCTGACACTTCTTGTCATGAACATCAAGCCGCCTAGTTCATATACTAAATCTAATTGAAAAGACAAATAAAAGTTTTAGAATTCGTGGTATAATACTTACATTATACTCTCTCAATTTAGCTTTTAGTTTTGAAAGTCCTTCGTCTCTATCTTTACCCCAAACTACAAGTTTGGCAATCATCGGATCATAATGGACAGAAACTTCGTCTCCTTCCCTGACTCCTAAAATTAAGATATTTTGTTTTCAGTCAAAATTATTGCAGTCCACTCCCTCAATTTTCGCTGCCAGTTTTAAGATCCACTAATAAAAAGAAGATTTGCATTCTGACCTGTTTCTATCCGTGTATCTTGTGAAGCTTCTGGTGTTGAAAGATATGAAAGATGACCAGCACCAGGAAGAAATCCGCCTCTAGGGTCTTCAGCGTAAATCCTCGCTTCAAATGCGTGGCCATTTAAGTTAATTTTGTCTTGGAGCAACGGTAATTTTTCTCCTGATGCTACTTTTATTTGCCATTCTACTAGATCCGTACCTAAAAGAGCCAATTTATTATTATAATAAGCTATAACAACTGTAATAGAAATTTTTGATGTTTACCTGTAATCATTTCAGTAATGGGATGTTCCACCTGCAGTCTTGTATTCATTTCCATAAAATGAAACGCATGAGATTTTTTATCTAAAATAAATTCCACTGTACCCGCTCCAACGTAATTCACAGCTTTTGCGGCTCTAACTGCAGCCGAACCTAATTCACTTCTTAATTCTGACGATAAGCCCGGCTAAAATAAGATAGTTGATTGACTGACAGGTTTTTCCCCGTAAATTTATTTTGCAACACTTATTAAACGTAAGTATGTGAAGTTGCCTACTTATAGAAAACATAATAAGTTATGGGTCTTACAGCTGGAGCCTCTTCTATTATTTTTTGGTGCCTCCTTTGCACTGAGCAGTCTCTCTCGAATAAATGTACTGCATTCCCATGTGTATCGGCGAAAACTTGTACTTCTACATGCCTCGGTTCAGTTACGAATTTTTCTAATAAAACTACAGAGTCTGCGAACGATTTTTGAGATTCAGTTTTGGCAGATTCGAGCGCTTCCTCAAAGTCTTCTTCAGTAAAAGCTATCCTCATTCCTTGAATACAAAATGATTACATTGTTTTTTATTATTGATAAATTAAAATCGTTATAACCTTTTCCTCCTCCACCTCTGACAGCTTTAATCATGACTGGAAAGCCGATTCTTCGAGCTTCCTTTTTTAAAGTCTCTATATTCTGATCTTCTCCATGGTATCCTTCGATTATTGGAACTCCAGCAGCTGCCATAATAGCTTTAGAAGTACTACAACACAAGAAAGTATTAAAGGATTATTCAATTTGTCAAGAGAGGCAAAGCAAAAAATTCAATCAATAATACCTTTTAATTCCCATATCCCTTATCGCCGTCGCTGGCGGTCCTATGAAAATAATATTTTCTTTTTGGCAGTTCTCAGCGAATTCGACATTTTCGGACAAGAATCCATATCCAGGATGAATAGCTTGACAGCCAGATTTTTTCGCGACTTCTAATAATTTTTCTCCCCTTAAATAGCTTAGGGCGGCTGTTGCCGGGCCAATTCTGAATGCTTCATCAGCCTTAAAATAAAAATATTGTAGCATATTCCTGAGAAATATATTTTTTCTCATTCAACATGAAGCATTTTCCCAAATATTATTTCATAAGTTAAACATTAAACTTTTTATGTGAAAATTTTAATTAAACTAGAATAAAAACTATGCATAAATTAATATCGAGAAACTTACTAATGACACGTGTAATGAATTTTCATCTGCGTCACTGTAAACCGCAACAGTTCTCACACCAAGTCTTTTTGAAGTTCTTATGATTCGGCAAGCAATCTCTCCTCTGTTGGCGATTAATAATTTGTCTATTTTTCTCAGTGTACTTTTCCATCTTGTACAAGAAACTGGTTGTTTGGATTTAGATGATCTAAAATAGAGAGTTTAAAGCAAAAAAGTCGTTTGTACGAACTAATTAAAAAACTTACAAATTCAATAACCTAACACCGGTAATTGATAATTTTGTATAAAACATGTTTTTCCACTTTTTACCGCATAAACTTAATATTCTGATTAACTGAATAGACTCTCTTATCGGTACGACATGGTTTTAAAATGTAAATACCATTGACCTTCAGTATCAGTATAATTACTGAATGTTGAAATTATCATTGCTCCTGCCTAGTCATTGTGAATAAAAAAATTATACGAAAACACATTTAAATTGAAAATATAACTTTATTTTCAATAATCTAAAAATGTCATTGGGTGGAATGTGGAGTTAATGTATAGATTGCCTGGGGTTTTCACATATTTCTTACTTGTTTTTTATTGAGTAGATAATACTGAAAACAAAAACTTGTAAGCTTAGTTGCATAATGAGTAGTTACAAAATTATTGATTCTTTTATGTGATGATGATCCTTTTTAAATGTTTATTCTATAGGTAATATATAATTCTTATATTCGCAATAACTGCATTTATGAAAATCATTTAAGAATTAGCAGCATTTTTCTATTTTTGATTTAAATTTTGTTGGCTCTCCTGACTTTGACAATTATACAATTTAAGGTTATGTTTATCAAGCATGTAAATCAATTTTACTATATTTTTTATAACTCATACTATTGTAACTTTTGAAATGGAAGAAAATTTCACGACAGAAGAATTGATTCTACCGCCTTGCAAATATGAATGTGAGTAGAGATATAAATAAAAGTCTTAAAAAACATTAACATTTCTATTCTTACAGATCTGGATCATACAGCAGATGTACAGTACGTATTAAGTGAAGTAACACTAAAGGATTTAACATAAATTATATTGTAGGTTACATGCTTGGGGTACCAGCTTAAAAGAAGCTTATGAACAATGTGGTGTTTCTATGTTTGGATATATGACAGAACTTGAAACAGTAGAAATAAAACAATCAGCAGAAATAGAAGCTACAGGTCATGATTTAGAAAGTTTAATGTTCCACTTTCTAGACGAACTTCTATTTTTATTTAGTTGTGAACCATTTTTAATATGTAGTAAACTTAGTATCACAGAGTTTATAACTGAAGGTGAAGAATTTAGAATAAAGTGTAAGTGTTATGGAGAAGAATTCACACTTGGAAAACATCCACAAGGCACCGAAGTGAAGGCCATTACTTATTCTGCAATGCAAATTATTAATGAACCTGATAAAAAGGACTTTCAAGTATTTGTTATTATTGATATTTAGTAAATAGGTTTCAAATTTAAACTGATTATTTTTTTTAATAGAGATATGTGACATATATCTCATATTATAGCCTTTATATACCTCCTAGTCATTCTCATACCATTTTAAAATTGATAACCAAAGAATACTAAATCAGTTTTTAAAATACTGAGAAATATATTACAAATTGAATAGAATGGCTTGTCTTTGATTTTATTGAATAGTTCTTTAACATCCTCAATAGAGGTAATATAGCTTTTATACATCAAATCATACAAACATGACATTCTAGTTGATGTATGCTTAGTTGTCTATACTGAGGATAATCCATTAATAGGGGTCCTTAATGGAATGATTCTGCATATATTTGGTACCTTTAATAGGGGTCATTGATGAATAATTTTGTGTACATTGATGTAGCTCAAAAATGCATGGCCAAAGAGGAAAGCTATAAGATAAAATTAATAGCTACAATAGAAACCTCAATATTATAGAAAGTAGCTACTTTACTTTGTAAATATATTGTCTTTTGGAAGTTAATAAAAATATAAGAAAACAAGGATTACTGAGGAAAGACAGCAATAAATTTTTGGGCTTATGATCTAGTACTGCAATTTGGGCACATCTTTTTGTCCTATAGGTGATGTTATCAACAAAACTAACCCCCAGTACAAGGGAAAAATATTTTTGTTATTTAATATTTTCCTATACTATTATCTAAAGTACACTGTCTTTATTATAACTTATTATGCTGTATTTCCTACTACTACTAGCAGGCGAGCCTTGACCTAGCCAAACTGAAGTCACGGTTCCGGCACTGAGGCCACTGGCGGGCCCATTGTGCCATTCCTGCAACCTAGTCATCCATGAAGCGGAGCCCTTCAATAAAGGCCACAACCTTTTCCAGTGGATGCCTGCTTGTGTCCCCAGGAGCCATGACAGTGACTCCGAAGATTCGCCTGCGTAATACAGCCCAGTGTGGACACTCTAAGAGAACATGAACTGACGTTTCATCAGTCATGCCGCAGCCCCTACATAGGGAACTTTCCTCTACTCCTAGATTGTAGAGGTGCTTTCTCATACAGCAGTGCTCTGTTAGGAGTTCTGCTATCTTCCTCAACCTACTCCTTGGTAGTTCAATAGCTGCCCCGTATTTCCTAAGCTTTCATTGTCCTGAGAAATAGTAGTCTGTACAACTAGTGCGAAGAGTGATTTGCGTACAAGTTGTACACAATATTTTTTCTACAACCACATTTATTTGGAAGAAATACAGTAATTTATATAGTTATTTTATTAAAACAGAAAGAACTTACAATATGAAAATAAATAGAAAAATCAGTTGAATGTATAATTAACTGTAAAATTTGAACGTCAAGTAACAAATTTTCGGTTGCAGTTCGAGTCTTTTCGATAATATCTGGACGAGTATTTTCAATGTCCGAATTGGACAACTCAAAATATGAATTATTTTGATCTTGGTTCATAATTCATAGAACAATGCTTAATAGATTAATGTTTTTATGATAAATAAATAATAAAATAAATCGTTTACCTACTTACTTTTGGTTTAAATTTGAAAAGTGTACACTAATAAGAAATTCACTATTAGGTTGAATTGTAAAAAAAAGTTGACAGGTCTTAGGTAGCTTTGTTTGACATTTCGGTGCGGAAAAGTGCCATAGCGTGTACTTTCCGCATTACTTTTCCAACGGTTATCAAAATAATTAAGAAAAGGCCTGCTTTCCGTATAAAAATTTGTGTAGAAAAGCATGTTTTGCATAGTAGTTGTAGGAAAAATGTATTTTCTTTAACCATTTTCAATCATATTTTGTTATTGTCCGGTCAGAACCTCCGTAGACGAGTTTCAGATTTTCCGAATGTCGGATAAGAATTGGAGAATGATTTTAAAACGGTCGGCGAGTATCTTTACCATCAGTTTGAATCGGTCGTCCTTTGCGCAAAGGACATTTTGGTAACTGATTCTTCAGATAACTAGTTTTCACGTGTGTGTGTTATTTTTTGAAATGTTCTCCATAACGGGAATAATTTTTTTGAAAGTACTTTTTTTAAAATGATGTGATCGAAATTCGGCACTATGGCAAAAGTACTATTCGTGTGTGTCTTCTATGTTGTTTTTATTAATTTGACGCATTTTGGAGGATCAATTAGATGGCTGTGAGTATTATTGAAACATCTTTCAACGAGTTTGATACAAATATATTGAAATTTTTCCGACTCATAATCAAACTTGCGTGTGAATATTATACAGGATGTCCCACGAGGTTTTGGCCAGTATATATCTCTAGAACTATTTGAATTACAATATTGAAATTTGGCAGTTATAAACCGTACGTATAGTATTACATATTTTAAGCAATCAGCTACTTTGCTAACATGTCACGTTTCGGGTCAGGTGTTATAATTTTTAGAAATTTTAATGAGACAACCTGTATATTGTTCCACTGCTCTAAAGGCCTCTCTTGTACTAATTCGGCGATACTTTTTTTTGTGTTGGGTACTTAAAAACGACAAAAGAATTTTTATAAAGTTTTTTATTTTGAAAAACAAATACAGCTGAAAAACCAGGGCCGGATCTACAATGGGGCATCCGGGGCGATGCTCCGGGGCCCCCTGGCAGAGAATAAAAAGGGAAAAATATTTAGCCCTTTCTGGACGTATTTAAAAATTTTATACAAAAACAAACTCGAAAAAAAAGATTGAAACATATTAGTTGACTCAGAGTTTTCTAGTTTGACTTAATGATATGTTTCTTTCTTTCAACGCCATATGGCGTTGGGGATTCAAAAAAAATTAAAACTTTTGATTTTGTCTTCCTTCTCGTTCTTCAAGATGAAATTTTACAAATAATGAACTCACCGTCAAAATTATTGCAGTCAGAAAAAATCGATCTTTTTTTGCACATGATCAGCTTCAAAATGCGTTACAGAGAATTCAGAGCTTGAGAGAAAATTTCAATTCATTACTGATGAATGTGTCAGAAATTTGCGGTAAGTGGAAAATTGAAAAAAGTTTCTAGACAAAAGATCACGTGAGGTAAAGTCTCACTTTGATGAGTTGTCGCAAGATGAGAGATTGAACGATCCTCAACAACGTTTCAAGTTAATGTTTTCTACCCGATGATAGATACAATATTATCGCAACTTGAATCTAGGTTTGCTGGAATGAAAAATGTTCTGAAAACTTATAAAATCCTTCAGCCTCAGTATCTTACAAATTCATCCAAGAGCGAGTTGGAGCAGCTGATTTGTTTTCCAAAACCTTTTCGAATGATGTGTCACCTTTTTCTCTCAGTTGCTTTCTGTACGGTCAACATTTTCAAACGAAATCAATTTAAGGAAAGATGTCAAAGAGCTAGCCCGTTTCTTGATAGACTTAATAATTTGGCGCTACTGTCCATTGAAAATCAAAGATCGCGCAAGATTGACTTTCATAAGGTAATAAACAAATTATCTTCTATAAAATCTAGAAAAAAGTGTTTTTAGTTTTAAGTTTCTGCGTTTGTAACAAAATGTCATAAGAACATTTGCAAACATTTTACATGTACCTACTATTGCATGCAGATTATAATAACTGTTTCTACAAGTTGTGAACAATAAATATCGTCATTTACAGAAAACTGTCGTTCTTATACTTAATATTTATACGATATTATCATAACAATTGATTTTAATATGGGGCCCCAAATTGTCTTTTGCTCCGGGGCCTTTCCAACTCAAGCTCCTGCCTTGTGAAAAACAAAAAGAATTGGAATACAATAACACTTTTAGTACAGTTGATGCTCCAATTGATGTCCACCTTCATTGATGCAGCATTCAAATCTACTGAGTAAATTTCTTGTGCATGCTGCTTCAATACTTTCTGGTGCTTGCTGCTCCGATTCTGTTTTATAATCATCTACATTATTAGGAGCTGTAACATAAACGAATCCTTTTAAATGTCCCCAAAGAAAAAAATCTAACAGGATTATATGTGGTGAACAAGCTGCCAATGTATTGTACCATTTTCCCCATACACAATCAGATGCGACGTTACTCGCTGAGCAAAATGAGTTGTTGTTTTTCAAATAAAAATTATTTTGTCGTTTCCAAGTACCTAACACAAAAAATAGGTATCGCCGAATTAGTATAAGAGAGGCCTTTAGAGCAGTGGAACAATATACAGGTTGTCTCATTAAATTTTCTAAAAATTATACCACGTGACTCGAAACGTGACATTGTAGCAAAGTAGCTGATTGCTTAAAATATGTAATACCATACGTACAGTTTATAACTGCCAAATTTCAATATTGTAGCTCAAATAGTTCTCCAGATATATACTGCCCAAAGCCTCGTAGGACACCCTGTATATAGCGTTTGAAGGCGGAAATTGCTGAGAAACGAACGCACAAGACAAAGAAAAAAATTGTGTTTCATCAAGACAACGCACCGTGTCACAAGTCAATTAAAACAATGGCAAAACTACATGAATTGAACTCTGCATTGCTCCCACATCCAACGTATTCACCAGATTTGGCTCCCAGCGACTACTGGCTGTTCGCAGACTTATAAAAAAGCTCGTTGGAATGAAGAGATTATCGATGAAATATAGTTCTACAAAAGTGATATGGAAATGTTGGAATGATTGCGTTTTTCTTAATGGAAATTAATACGTTGATGAAAACAACTAATTTTGAACAAAAAAGGTGTTTTCTTTGTTAGGCCCGGGACTATTCAGCCCATGTGTTATTTTGCTTGTACCTTTAGTTTATTAATTTTTAAGTAATCAAAACTGTGTATTTTGAAAATGTTTTAACATTGCTTGAATAGTCAAAAGCGCTCTTATCGTGCGGGTTCAAAGGTCACTAACCATATGTATCAAATCGTAAGACACAGAGGTTACCAAAATGTGAGATTACAAACATACCCGGAGAAAATAATGATGGTTTATGTTTCCTGCACACTGGTTGACGAATTTCCACTTTTTCATTCATTCTCGAAATAATTTATCAGATTAAGTACCATTTCTTTTTGCTTGAGGATGCAAAATACCGGAAAATTGCTTCTCATTAATCATATTGTCACTTTGAATTGTCAAAGTGACATAACTGACATTTAAATAAAAACTTCGCTGATGAACGACTATTTAGAATCGCTGAGAACTAAATACATATCCTGTATTCTCCCGTCAAAATTGCATAAGTCTGTCTTATTCATCTTACGGATTTGATTTGGAAGTTATGATTAAACGCAATAGAAGAAAACAAAAACGTTGAGTATGTCTTTGTTGAAACGTACCCGCATGATAAGACTGCATTTGACTAGGTTCGTTCCAACCACCAGTAATTTACAGTAATATCACTAATACACATGCGCAGTTGAAGTAGATTAAGTACTATCAGTTCTCTGTTCCATCCCGTTTGCGGACCAGTAAAATTACCGTTCAAACGATTCTTGCTTGATAGCGAGTATCGATAGTTCTGAAATTAAGAAACATGCGCAATGCAACATTTTTATCTTAAACTGTCAAATTTGTTTTTTATGGAATGTGTAAATAGGATATGAAAGAGAGTTTCTAGTTTTTGAACAGTTTTGAAAATAGTGTGCACCGTTTCTTACTGACTGTTTCTTTGTGTAGTCGTTGATAACATAATATATAACGGAAAGAATGGATTCCGAAACCACATTATATTCTGCTGAATTGCTTCTACTTATGATATAATTGAAAAATGGTCGAAATATAACATACTTACATATATTATAATTTTGCCATTTACCTGAGTAACTTTGTCTACCAGACCAGGAATAAAATAAAACATCTGGAATCACCCTGTATATCATTTGAGAAAGCATATATTTATTAAAAATATTGACATTTTCAATCATTCTGGCCGGAAAACAGCCAAAAACGATGTGTCACATACCTAGTATAAAATTACAATTTAATAAACTTGTGTTTTTGATTAAGAAACTCCATAATCATTAGCCTCCTAGAAGATTTAATGAGTTTGCTTTTTTAAAATTAGATCCACACATTTTATTTTATTCACACAAAATTTTGTAAGTAGTTTAAAAAAATAAATTCTACGCGAGGCATAGTCAGAAGCGTAATTTTTGTGCACATTAACTTTCATATGCGGTGACGTCACAGTCTTAGTCTTCGCTACGGTATGCTTGTTTAATTGGTTATATTAGGAGAACGACATATTCCATTGACATGAAATTTTCAGAATCAAATTTTTATCCTTAGTACTTTGTTATACGACAGTTAAAAATTATTTAAAAATGTTAGTAAACGAGCCCATTACTGGTTACGTACGATAACAGAATTGCTGGTTGGAACGAACTTTATATACTTAAATCACGTTTTCTCCAATTCAGATGAACCACAAAAACTATGTCTGAAAGTCTGAATCTATAAAGATTGCGTTATGAACGATTTATAGATTAAAATAGTAATTGCAGGTAGGTATTCTTTAATTGGGTATAATAATTTTTAATACTCTTTTTACTTAAGAAAACCAATTTTGTAGATATCCCCCTACAGAGTTACGTATAATGAATATTACCAACATTTATTCACTAAATACTATAAATAATTGGAACCTTCGACAGTTTAATTGAAATAAATTATAATTACATAAACATTATTAACCTCTTTTACATTAAATAGCTTGTTTGTAGCAGTTGTGTGATCAGAGCATCCGTAAGTTAGGTATTAATAAATATACTATTTAATGATTGCAAATTATTTACTTTCGATAACAATGTTTAGGGGACATTATTAAAAATGGAATTTATTTCCTTCCCATCCGCATTATTAAACTTCTTGGCTCAACATGGAGACTATAGGTACCTATACTCGATTTGAAATTGGTTGATAGTAATAAATCATT
>CAJUYI010006164.1:0-14232 GCA_910591695.1 Galerucella pusilla
TTTCTCAGCCTATTCATTTTCTGGAACTTTACCATGTTGCATATTCCAATTCCATTTTTATTAGTTTTCCAAGTTTAAAAAAAAATCAGGTCCAATAAAGTGTTTATTACAATATAAATTGACGTCAACTAATATTGAAAATATCGTTGATAATCATAAGTAAACTGTATTTTGTAACTTTATGCATGTGGACAGTAGGTAAATATACAAAAAATAATGTACATTTATTCTGATAAAATGACCTTTTTTGTCTTGCGTCATACCTAACAAACACACCAATCAAATGTTGACTTTTACTGATCAATTTATTAATAGTAATAACTAAACCTTCTCAAAAAAGTATAATATACACCACTGAAGTCTTCCTTACATAGCACTTAAAAAAAATCGCTCTGTACATTAAAAGCAGTTCATTCAACGAGGTGAAAAAGAGAGGAAAGAACATACCAGTATAAAGAATCATCGACCAAAGTGGCTTCTGAATATGGCCGACTTCCGTAAACAAACCAAAGGAGTACATTAAATTATTCAATTAGGGGAGTTAGAGAATTGATACCAGATTTTGGTACATTCAAAAATTTTATAACTCTATTGTACAACTCAATATCAACTTAAATTTATACTAATACTCATAAATAACCTTTCTAATACTGAAAATCACTATTTTTTCAACGTGGTTTTTCAATTTTTTTCAGTATATCAAGGTTATATATTTGTTGACACAAAATTTGATGACTAATGTCACTAATGTGGCTCCTCAATATGGCGACCTCTGTCGAAAAGTTGGTTAAATCACTACCACGCTTAACTTCGCTTCTTTTTCCTTTACCTCGTTGGGTTCATTGAAGGTTTGACAGTAATCTAACCCAATTTTTTCCAACCTACTTTATTTATAAAGCACCCTGTATAGCTAGTTAATTTGGGACATCAATAACAGTGAGTGGGTCTGTTATTTTGAGATTATTTTATTCCTAAATAGGTATACTCAAAATTAATTTTGGGCTCTTCTCACTTCAGCAATTAAATGTTCAACAAGAAAACAATTTTTGAAGTCGTAATATATCTTATTACACATTCCGTTCGGTATATTTAGTTTTATGGCGCAAAAAAACGAGATTTGTACAACGTATTTTGAACTGTAACCTAGTTACTTTTTGTCACACACATGTATGTATACATATATCTACACCCCCATGACATTTCGACTTTAACCCCAATTACTACAAAACAGACCACTCGTGTTTAGTCTAACATTGTAGTACGTTTTGATATTTAGATGAATAATATTGATTTACGAAGAATCCCCTTATCGAATAATTAGATGGACTTTAAACTGTCGATTCTCGGAATTCTCTTATTTTCCAAAGTTTCACATCTTATCTCGTGTCTCCATAATGAAATTTATTCATTTGTTTAGATAAATTTTTTTTTCGATTTCAATGTTTCGTAACGAAGTGAGAATAAGTAAACATATTTTAAGATTTGTGTCGTTATAATTTTGAAAATAAATATACCAGGTGATATTATTTTATTATAAAAACTGTTCTTTCTTTCGAAAAAGTTAATAAAGATTATTTTTGTACAAAATATAAAATTCTTTATAGTCACTGGGGAGTAGATATGGCCTATTGGTGAACCAATTCAAAGTACCGGGTGGCCAACTAAGAACGGCCGTCGGCCATATCTCAGGAGTGGATTATAGCATAGGTTCGGGAGAAAAAATTTTATAACAAAAGTGGCCTAGAGAAACGCCTGGAAATTATTTTCAGAATTGTAAGTCCTCCGCTAGAGGGCGTATTTGACAGTTAAAATTTTAAAATGCAAAATTTTTCAAAATTCACTCAATTAAGGAGTATATTATATATCATAATCACATTCCTCGACAAATTCTGCATATTTTTAATACGACAGGTTTGAGTCTATCTCTTCAAATAAGGGGTGGGGGAGAGTGGGAACCGTGTTACGAAAAAACGCCTGTAATTCCGGTTCTGCTTGACCGATTTCAATAAACTTGATGTTGTTTGAAAGAGCTTTTGTTGAACAATCGAAGATTTGTGAATATGAAGCAATCTGATTGATAACATAAACGCTAGAGGGCGCTGTTTTTTTTTTTAAATATTGTGTTTTCTCGTAACAATTTTAAATGGAAGCATACAAATTGAATTATATTTTTTAAAAGTAGACTAAATTAGTAATAAAACACTGCAAACCGCAAGGCGATAACTCTTCCCTATCCTGAGATATCGTAAGAAACAGTTAAATGACAGGAATTGATCTTTCAACGTCTAGAAGGCTGGTGAAGTAAGTTGTGCTACATTTTTTCAATTATATAAGAATGTTATATTAGTTTTCAAACGATGTGTTAGTAAATCAAAAGCATAAAATATCAATAAAAACCGATATTTGGAAGATCATTTATTTGGCCACCGAGGTCTCCAGACCTAACTTGTTTAGATTTTTATTTATGGGGGCGAGTAAAAGATGTCGTTTAAGCCGATAAACCCGCAACAAGAGCTGAGATGGTTGAAAGGAAACGATAGACAATACGAAGTATTTCAAGAGCAGAAATTGAAGCTGCTGTTTTCTCTACCCATCAGCGATTGATTTCATGCATTGAAAATGATGGACATTTCGAACATCTAGGGCGGCACTAATAACGTACCAAGTTATTTATTGAAGGTTTCAATTGTTCGATTTATCACATTATTTTGAAATTCGTTCTCATTGTTAGTAGCCAGCATTACATTTAGGTAATCTAGTGGCAACCATAACATTAGTATGATGACAGTTTAAATTACTGCAGACCAATGTAAGATCTTTCCATTCAGTTCAGTTAACTGAACCAGCCTTCTAGATGTTGGAAGAACAATTCCCGCCATTTACTGTTTTTTATGATATCCCTGGATAGAAAACCTGTGCTATAATCCACTCCTGAGATATGGCCGACGGCCGTTCTTCGTTGGCCACCCGGTACATTTGATGAATAGCAGTCTACATTCTCAATCGAGTGTTTAAAGTTTAAAGGCTGCGTTATAAATGGAACACCCTATATTTTATTACTATATTGCATTGTCATCAGTCCTTGACAAGTAGTGTGGAAAGTTTTGGACTCAGAAGTTTTAGCAGTCCAAATTATTTTTTTCTATATTATTGAACCTTTTCTATTATTTTTTTTTGGTATTGTACATTCTAGTTACAATTTGATAATATTGTCGATTCCAAAGATCAAACTTCTTCCCGAAGTTTGTGAAGACAGCCTTGGAAAAGTGTAATCTTTATTTTCTATTTGGATTTACTTTGATCTGTTCAAAGTACCACATTTATAATTGACATTTTAAAAAATCAACAAATTCATTTATGAATCACTACAAATCTGCAATACGTTTTTGTTAATTCCAAAAATATCAACAATATATTATTTTATTCTACTTAAATTTGTCTTTCAAACCTTGACTCTCTACTGACCATGTGCCATTATCTTAAATGTGGCTAGGATTCCAAACAACGAGACTTTCTTTAAATGTCATTTTAACTGATAAATACTGAAACATTTTTGGAGGTTTGTCATGTAGAGTCTAATAATAATAATAATAATAAAGTACTTCAGCATAATATGAAGGAACAAACAATGGGGTTCGAAGGTCACTAACCATGTATCAAATCAGAAGACACAGAGGTTACCAAAATGTGAGATTACAAATATACCCGGAGAAAAAATAATTATGGTTTATGTTTCCTGTACACTGGTTGACGAATTTCCACTTTTTCTTTCATTCTAGAAATAATCTATCAGATTAAGTACCATTTTTTTTGCTTGGGGCTGTGAAAAGCCGGAAAATTGCTTCTTATTATTCATATTGTCGGTTTGAATTGCCAAAGTCACAAAACTGACATTTATACAGTGTGGAAACCACTTATGGAATAAAATTCTTTTTCTACAAACGTGTTAATAATGCCATTTTTAGCACTCCATAGAAGCCTTAAAAATGTCACTTTAAGACACTGAGTGCCTTAAAATGTTTATGGCACTGCTGGTAAAAGTGAATTGTCAAATTTTGAAAGCAAACGTCAAAATATTTAATAAAGGTTTTTAAAATTTAATTCAAACTGAATTATTGCATTTTTTGAACGTTTGTAGAAAAGATATTGTATGATATACGTGTTAAAAGTACCTTTTAAGGCACTCATGTGAATTGCAGAATTCGCTTCGCTCATTCTACAAACCTTCACATGCGTGCCTTAAAAATGTACTTTTAACACTTATATCATGAATAACTATTATGTCATTATTTTAGGAAATTATAAAAAATGCCAAGACACGTCAACTTTTGAATTTATTTGTGCGTTATGTAAACAAAAATGTAAATGTACAGGATGATTCACGCAAGTATAGTCGGTGATGTTTTTTTTTAACGAAACACCCTGTATATTTGCATATTTTTGAAATCCTCTTAATGAACCGATTCCAACAAACTAAATAATGTATGGTCAATTATGAATTATACAGGGTGAAATTTTTATTTTTACAGTTATTAAATACATACATAAAATACCTGATGTATTTGATTTTAATACATTGAAATAAATGCTCAAAAAGTTCTCCACCTAGTTGTTGGCAATAGCACCGTCTCCTATAGAACTCCTCCTTAACTTTGTTTAAAGTTTGACGTGAAATATTCCGTATTTCTGTAGTTATCCTGTCTTTGAAATCTACAATGCTAGTTGGTTGTGTTGCATATACTTTGTTCTTGAGATAGCCCCACAGAAAAAAATCTAACGGCGTAAGGTCTGGCGATGTAGCTGGCCACTCAATAGTACCTCTTCGTCCAATCCATTTATTGGGGAAGATTTCATCTAAATAAGTTCTTTCCATTAAAGCATAATGGGGTGTTGCCCCGTCTTGCTGGAACCAAACATTTTCATTCGGTAAGCTAGGATCTATTGCGTTGGGATATAAGTTTGCCAACGCAGGAATAACTTCATTTCTAAGAATATTTAAATATTTTTCAGCTGTCAAATTTCCATCTATAAATATAGGACCAATAATATGGTCGCCTATGATACCGGGCCAAACGTTCACCTTTTGAGAGTACTGAGTATGTGTCTCACGCATCCAATTAGGATTCTCTGCTATCCAATATCTATAGTTCTGTCGGTTTACCTCTCCATTCAATGTGAATGTTGATTCGTCAGAAAAAATAATGGTACCAAGAGCTATCTCATTTCTGTTCAGCTTATTCATCAATCTTTCGCAGAAATTAATTCTATGATTCGGATCGTCTTCTGTTAACTCCTGCACAAAAGTTAATTTGTAGGGATGAAGTTTTTCTTTATGAAGACATCTTAGAACAGTTGTATGACTAACATTATTTTCACGGGAAATTTGACGTGTACTTGAAGTTGGATTCTCTTCGACACTTAACAAAATATCCACTTTCACATCGTCTTCAACGAAGTGTGGTTTTCTTTTCAATGGTTTGACATGTCCAAGTTCTCTGAATTGTGCATGAATTTCAGACACAGTACTTTGTGAAATATTAGGCAATTCGGGATACCTGTGATTAAATAAGTTTGCCACTTCAACTTGACTTATGCAGTTATCCCCGTACCCGATCATCATTAAAATCTCAATTCGGTGAGTCTCAGTTGAATATTTCATTGTTATGTCGACAAGGAAAGAGTGTTTGGCAAAGATTTTACTTTTTCAGTATAAACTGTCAACACATCAACAACTGACAGAATAGAAAACAAACCACATTACTGTGATGTCATATGGATGTCTCTCATTCAAATTTTGCACAAAGGTTGATAATATAATAGGCTTTCGTATTCCATTTTCAAAATTCGCTGACAATCGATAAGAGGGTCGAAAAAATTGTAAAATAATAATTTAAAAAAAAAATCACAACATTCTTTTTATTACTGTGATGCCATATATCAATGTCTCGCGTTTAAATTTTGCACAAAGGTTGATAATATAATAGGCTTTCGTATTCCATATTCAAAATTCGCCGACAAACGATACAAGGGTCGAAAAAATTGAAAAATAAGAATTTTCAAAAAAAATCACAACATTCTTCTTATTACTGACACATTATTTACCGATTTAAAACAATCCACATTATTTACCGATTTTGTCTAATTATTGGCGATTTTAGGCAATTTTTAGGTATTTATGATAAAATTCATGGGCGTAGCAGATTTTGTTCAATATACAAATACGTTTAATAATTAGGTAGTTTAGACTTTTGATAAATCCATATTTAGCTAATTTAAAAAAGTACCAATATTTCAAGTGTAATAAATTATTAATTTTAAAATTTCACCCTGTATTATTCATAATTGACCATACATTATTAAGTTTGTTGGAATCGGTTCATTAAGAGGATTTCAAAAATATGCAAATATACAGGATGTTTCATTAAAAAAAACAACACCGACTATGACATACTTGCGTGAATCACCCTGTACATTTAAATTTACGTTTACATAACGCACAACTCAATTCAAAAGTTGACGTGTCTCGGCATTTTTTATAATTTTCGAAAATTTTTCTAGAATTTTATTCAATAAGTAGTTTCCACACTGTATACTTTTTTATTTACAACCATCATTATCCCGATCAAAATTAATAAATCTTTGTTTCGTTCTGAACCCACCCAAAATATCACATTTGACAACTACTGTCACCAATATAAATATATGTCAGATAAAGTCGGATGGATATTAAGTTCGCGAATAATAAATCAAGAAAAATGTCCTCCGATGAAGAATTGATGGATTGTGCCACTCCAGAAATAGGTATTACAATATTTATTAATGTATTATATTTTTAAATATAAAAAATATTCATCTAAGATAGATAATATTAACGATCACATTATTTTAGAGGTCGGATGGTGAGGGCGGGAAGTAAAGGTGTATAATATGACACTGTCCCACCTTCGATGACATTAGTAATGACAGCATTGCATATATGGTTGTGAATAAATTATATTTTATTGAATTTAAGAAAACCCATGACCACAAAATAAATGTGACATATTGATGTCTGCAAAGATAATGACTATAGTCGTACTATAATTCGCCAGTCAAATCGTAACTCTGCATGCCAATTGTTATTTGTGGGAAAACTAGTAAAAGTATCAGCAATTTACAGGCACCTCGAATAGCAGTTGGCAAGGCGAGAGATGTTTAATCGATTCTTTTCCACTTATAGAAACACAAACGTCGATTTTTTTAGTTATTTTCTTTTACTTTTTACGACTATTTGAAAGAAAAAAAATTGGAATGCATTTCTATACGAGGGCGACTAAAAAAATTACAAAGTACAATATACAATAAGTCAGATCTTTTTGGTAAAAATTAGTAGGGCTTAGATAATCAAAGACTTTTCTGGGTGAAAGCCTACAGATATCTTAATATTCCTCCGGGAAATAGGCTGAAAGGAACCACTAGTATCAAAAACTTTCCTCGGGAACTAAGTAGAAGTAATTGGAGTGTTTCTATTGACTACTAAGGTGCTTCTAAACGGGCAACATTTTTAGTGCAATATGTAGCTGCAACAATATTTTCAGTGTGTCCCGGCCATATGGCTACACATGCTTTGTGTTGCCTATGCATTTAATTGGTTGCAGCAAGAGTTGCCGGACGAACGCTTAGCCAGCAAAAATACTTTGCAATTTTACTTTGTTTTGGTGTTCGTTTGTTGTTGTTATGAAAATTTTTGAGGTTGAAGTATAGACTTGCTCGAATGAAAAGATTATTGAGTTTATTAATGAAAATACATTCACATCCTGAGTTATAGAATGTGGAAACCGGAATTTATAAAGACAGAAATGTTAAAAAAGATGGATGGGCAGTTATCGCCCAAGAATTTCGTATATCAAGTGATGAGGCCTACAAAATATTCAGAAATTTGAGAACTTATACAAAGAATGAGGAGAAAAAGAAGAAAACCGGTGGTGCTGGTGGTAAACTAGTGAAATGGTAGTTTTAACTTGTTATCAAGACTTATTTCTAGACTTAGGGAATCTTAAGTTTCACGCCTAAGGTCGAATCTACAATCTACTCTTCTTTTTCTTTAACTTTGTGTTTAAAAAATATAAGTCGCTGCAACGCGAATGATTTCGTCAGCCATTCTTGCACGGTTGTGTAGCCTGTCTACGAAACAGATTATTTTCATTAATGGGCCATAGTGTTGCAAACAATATTGCCGAGATATATATGGCAAAGCCATATGCTACAATTGAAATATTGTCATGCTGGCTGGGCTATAGTTGCCAATATTGCAGCTACATATTGCACTAAAAATATTGCCCGTCTAGAACGTGCTTAAAGGCCATTTTTGAGGTTAATATGTTCTAGTTGAACATTGTTTACAAATATGTATATTCAACTGTTGGTAAATAAGAAATGAGTTTAGAAACTAAATATTGTTTTACCCTCGTAATTACCGTTAGATCATTATATCGGTATTATTTTTGCTTGATATATTTGTCGACTAATATATGCGAAAAAATGATTAGTCGAATACACGCCAAATAGGTATTGAAATATGAAAAATAAAGTATTATTATTGAATGAAAAAAAAAATCGACATTTTATACGGTGTCACGGAATCACGCGAAGGGACTTGGAACGCGGAGATATCTCGGAGTTGTTTCGATGAATAATATAAACTTTCAATAAGATTTTAAACTACTGCATTATAATAGGATAATTTGGTCAGTAGGAAGATAACTTTGAAGAAAACCACAGAAAAAAATGAGATTTAGACAACAACTAGATGACCCGGCGAACTTTGTACATCCTAACAGTCAATGAATGTCGTGTTACAGATTAGTTCAACTTAATTTAAGATTGTATGAAAGTAATACATTTCAATGCATACAAATAGTTGGTGGAAAACTATTTTGCGCCCGAACGAGGGCTGGCAATAAAGTCCAATATTGGTAAATATACTATAGGAGAAGTGTGCATCGCGGGTGTTTGAAAGAGCTCACAGAGCCCCGTCATATGACTCAACTATGTAAAATATCATCCACTGGAGGACGCATAGCCCGTATTTGGATTATTATTCAAGCTGGTTGCTTGCTCTAGCAGTTTTTTTTATCATTATGACAATGCGAATGTTTTATAAAATACATTATAAATTTTATATTTGTTAAAAGGAAATATTTTAGATAATTAGAAGATTTTTTGATAGCTTATGTAGTAGCCTCCACTGCCAGGAGCTCTCACTTCTTGGTGAATGGACACCCGAATGTATGAAGCAACAAGCAACAAGAAGGAATGGGATCCAAATACCATGGGATAGGAGTGTTCGGGTCAGGAACCAAACACTCTGAAAGCTTGGGAAAAACCCCAAGTATCTTTCAAGCGGAAATCCACGCCATAAGAACGTGAGCCCAGTTCAATATTGATGAAGGATACAGAAGACAAAGTATTATCATAATGTCGGATAGTCAAACAGCGATTAATGCACTGAGCTCTTGTGTAATCAGTTCCAAATGGTGTGGGAATGCCTAGACAAACTCAATGAACTAGGCGAGAAAAAGACAGTCACCTAACTATGGATTCCAGGACATACTGGAATAGAAGGAAATGAAATAGCAGGTCAACTAGCAAAGTGGGGGATTGAAAAACCTTTTTGGGGGCCTGAACCCTTTTGCGGAATCAGCCCCAATGTAATATTGGAAGAAATAGGTAAAGCCGAGAAAAAGAGAAGATCTGACCATTGGAAAGATCTAGTAGAGCTTATACAATCAAATATTCTTCTGCGTGACTACATTCTGTCGAGATCAAATGAATGCATAAGTCAAAGTAAAACTGCGCTAAGAGTTTTAACAGGGATCCTAACGGGACATTGTCAGTGGCGGATTAGGCTTATTGCCGCTCTAGGCCCTGTCTGATACGCCGCCCTTCTAGATCAACAAAATTGTATATATATTTTGATTCACAATTGTTATTAAAATATAGCTTTTATTTTTTACACGACTCATAATGAGAAGCATTAGAGAGTGCTCTATTTTTTATTCAAATATAATTACTAAATAATACAAATTTTTTTTATTAAACTCTAGCTAGCATAACAAATAATAATAAGCATTTTTTCAATTTTGATCCGGTTGGCGGCATTCGACACAGTTTTTTGAGCACAAAAAAACATGTGAAGTTTAAAATCGATTGGTTCAGAAATTTCAAAGTTATTTCAAGAAAACGGAAAAAAAAGAAACCGCTCGACCGATTGACTCAAAAAACTAATCGGATCTAAGTCTTGGTGAACCCATTCGAACACCGTGTCACGGGTCTCAATCGGTTGATTCGTTCTTGAGATATCGTACGACAAAAATTTTGTTTACAACGCTGAAACTACTCAGAATATCTTCCTAGGACCTCAAAACGTGAAGATCCGATGAGAACAAGATTTTTGAAAATCAAGGTGAAAACAGTAACTTCCCTATTTTTTTTTTAAATCTTCGATTTTCAAAGAAAAAATGGGAAGTTAAAAACCAATAAGTGATTTCAAATGATTTATATATGTAAGAGTAATCTCATCAAAGATACTAAAATAAAAAGTCATTTAGTAATTCGCAAAGAAGCTTATCAATTCGATTTTTTCTTTTTAATAACGTTATTCGATAATTAGACTATAATTGATTCCATCAAAATATTAATCATGCACCCTCAAATTGAAAAGTCAATAAAAAATGAAGTATTTTATAGTCCATAAAAAATTTTTAATAAATTAAAAAAAAAACAGCCAATTTGAAAATACATTTTTGGTATATTTCTTCGGCTCTTAAATTTTAACGTTCTGAAAATTTTGCCGCCCCCCAAATCGTGCCGCCCTCACTGGACATTGTCGCTTGATTGGGCACCTGAAGAAGCTCAATATAGTGGAGGAAGAAGAATGTAGATTTTGTGGCATGGAAGAAGAAACCTCCATCCACATACTTTTTAACTGCACAGCACTTCAGAATCCTAGAGCACAGCACCTGGGAGATTACTGGATAGAAGAGAAACATTTACTGTATGGAGTCAGATTTTTGACAGCTGATGACTGGAATCATAGATATATACCGTAGAAAACGACTGTTGGAATTCTATTAGTTACAGAGTCCCAATGCAGTTTCCTTATACATTCCAATACGAAACAGCATCATCTAGTGGCCACTCAACAAATTATGGTCAAGTTCTCTTTTAGTATTTGTTACGGACATTTTTTTTGAAATATTCGAATATTTTAAGATTCAGATCAGCCATTTCTTTCAAATAAATAAATTCAATATCAATATCTCGATGTTGATGTATATTTTTGACATTTATTATAATGTTAATAACAATAACTCTTCTTCTTATTGAAAGATCTAATATCCACTGAATTTCTTTATAGAAAAATTCACCGAGCACATTATAATATCGGTTAACGGCGACTGGTACGATCCTAGTGCGGGGCGTCGGGCTAACAAATAGGGATGAACCACATATCGAACGAGATTTATCCGAAGATAGCCAACACGGTGCTAGAGAATAAGGCCTCATTTTCATACATGTATGTTATGTAAACATTATATTGCAATTGAGTCGTTTTGATAGCGTTGATTGAATTTTAATCTTGCAAATCAAATCAGCAAACCAAGTAAAATAAATAGACCAGATTGACATATGAACTGGGTTATTAAATTATATCAATAATTCTCCTGGGACAACCT
The DNA here is from genome assembly GCA_910591695.1 of Galerucella pusilla. Lineage (NCBI taxonomy): Eukaryota > Metazoa > Arthropoda > Insecta > Coleoptera > Chrysomelidae > Galerucella > Galerucella pusilla. The sequence goes on from CAJUYI010006164.1 coordinate 11,718, forward strand.
GTATATAGTATATTATATGTTGCTTTCGTTTATTTGGGCTTCAAGCACTTGTGCGTGACGCCTCAGTCGTCACGACTTTTGAGCAAATCGAACACGATTTTTTTGGATGCTCAAAAACACCTGACATGTGCCAATGCCAATGAATTTCCTGTGTTGTTAGAAGAACAGCTTTCAATTATAATGTTTTTGATAATAAAATTTTGCATATTTAGATATTTTTAGTAAGGTTTAAATCGTAATCGGCACAATTTTAACCTTTAAATAAACGTCAAACCGGACAAACGTCAAATTTAATGTCCGTGGCTTGAAGCTCATACTTGTCGGTATGTGCTTGAGGGGCAAGGGGAAGGTAAGACTAGGCGTCACGCCCGGTAATAAACGAACGGAATTCAGTCACTACGAGCTGCTATTAGCAGCCAAAAGTAAATAATCGAAAACGCTTATAGATGACTGCCGTTTCAATATGTCATTTGTCATTATACTATCGCTGGTAAGTCCCAAAATGTATTCAGTTTTATTGTTTTATGTCAAATTTCGTTGATTCCGACCACAGAACTACTATTTAGATCTGTAGCTTTAACCAAAACGAACATAAATAATATGACACACGTCTACTGTCAACCATAGATAAAAAAATGCTGCCAACAAGTTGGAGATTTAGGGCAGCCAACTTTAATTACACATCCAATAGTGGGTACCTATTATTTCATTAATAAGCATAAATATATAAATCGTATTATTAATTATGGTGCCAGCTTGTCCCAGATCAATTAAAAATCCCCAAATTCAGTTGAACTAATTGATATAAACAAATGATAGCAGCGCATGTATCTTATCCACTTGTTATATATTGAATAAAACTTGGTTTTAATTGCAGTGTCTCTAAAATTAGTTGACCTTAAGACATGTTTTTTTTTTCAAATCCACTCCATATTTCTCAACTTTGTTTATCGACATTCTCTAGAGAATGTTCAGTTACATAAGTTCCAAAAACCAAAGTACAGTATTACGAATTGTGAAATATACACAGTGCACTTTACGCATTGGCATAACAAATTTATTTTACCAGAAGAGTGACCATGTTACGATAAAAATGAAACAACTACTCTCGGGCTGTATGCCCCGACGAACATTGAATTACATTTTATCGCCAAACGGGATTCTATTATTATTTGACATTAGACCAGTTTCCAAAGTTTCAGGATTGAATCATATGATACGATCAAATGAATCACTAATCGCTGAGTTTTCTGAATCTTTGAGAATGATTTTCCCGACGTTTCGACTCCTTATTTAGAATCATAATCAAGAGTTAGGAAGGATAGGGTTCAGCGATCTCAACCTACACAGAGACAAATGAGTCTCACTCATGCTTCCATATGAATTTGAGGCTGTTTTTATGCCCTCCCCAGGTCTGTTACGCCAGTGGCTTTACACCATAAAAAAGTTTCTGTATCTCAAAGAGTTTTAATTTGATTTCTCAAGGTCTAAAACTATCTAATTAATGATAATGGATTTGGAAACCATTCGAAATTTGCGAGAAAAACGAAAACCACGTATTTCGACATTATATTTTTACATTGCACATATATATTATTGGATTAAAAAATGTATCGGATATAAACATCATCTTCAAGCGTGATACTTTTTTTAATCTGAGGCTAAAGGTGTCTAGCAAGGATTCAGATTATCTCTATTAATTGCTAAGTGTTGAAAAGTCTTGGGCAAATGTTTCGGTAATCGTAGTTCAAGGAGGAATGGATCAGATGCTTTGATACGTTGGTTTAGTTGAAACATGTTTTGCAAAAAATGTTACACAAGATGTACAAGAAGGATTTAAGATTGGTAGTCAATGTTTAAATAAATGATTATATTAGAAAATTATATTTTATGATTGTTTCATTCATAGGTTTGGGTGGTGCTCAACAGCCCAAGCATCTGAACTGAAATGTGTACAATATGTAGCAGATGCTTCCTTAGAGTGCAGTGTCCAGTCACCAGGTTGTTTGAACTGAACTTTGTACAATCTGTAGCAGATGCTTTCTTAGAGTGCAATGTCCAGTCGCCAGGTCGTTAACTGTCCAGTGTATTGCAATTTCATACCCTAAGCTACGGAGACGTCTACAATGCCCTTCTGCCCCGTGACCCACTTAAGTATAGCCCTATTGTGGACTAAGTCCCTTTTCTGATACCCAGTTTTGTAATAATGTTGATTATACTTTCCCTCAGTAGTTTATCCACCATCATTTTATTAGTTTAACATAATCCAAAATCATTACTATTTGTATGTATCGAAGTTAAGTATATACCGGTAGCTTATAAGTGTGTCCCTACTATCCACGATTTTTTTATTCGAGATTGATTATAAATACTTCTTTAAACTTAATTACACCAGCTATCAAATGAATCAGCTCCCATAAATTTGTCGCACAATTCATCACTTGTTACATTTGGACGTCAGTTGATACGGGCCATGATACGGGATAGAGAGTCTTGGGAAAAAGAGAGGAATACA
>CAJUYI010006165.1:0-14229 GCA_910591695.1 Galerucella pusilla
AAAAAATGGTATGCACATTATTTTATGAAATACAACTATATTAAAAATGAAATCAAAAGTGAATCAAAGACTTTTTATTGTAGAATCTTTTTGCAGTTTGATGTTTATTGTCTACGTTCGTACAAAAAAATGAACTCTATTCAGTGCACCCATCTGTCATTTCACTACAAACCCAAATATTCAAATTGATGACATTTTTAGTCCATTTAGAGCAAACTAAATAAGACATTTTTTAGTTTTTGCATGAACGTAGAAACAATATTGTATGCAATTCGTGCAAAAAGTGTTTATTGCACTTAACGACGCATGCAATAAACACTTATCTTTTGCATGAATACTATTATTGTTATATATTATTACTTTTGTTGTAACTTTTATTTATATAAACTGTAAAGAATGGTAACATTTCATTGCAGAATTTGGTGAGATAGGTACATAACAAGATTTGAAAAATAAAACCATAAACTTCACAACAACTTTATTTCACAGCAATTCTGTTTATATTAACAGGCTGTAAAGGTTTATAGGGTGATTAGGAATGAAATCGTCACTTAACTGATCCGAAATAATTGAGATTTAAGAGGGTATTTCGTATTTGATGACCCAAAAGCAAGAGATTTTATCTACGACTTTTTTTTATTAACCTACAAATTGAAAAATTATATTTCTATTTAGATTTTAGTACCTTATTTTGTCAAATATTTTCAATTTTCAGATTATTTTATTTTTCAAAGCTTGAAAATGATCATTGTAAATAAAATATCATTAAAAAAAATTCTGACTGATTTTTCATAAAAATTTGGTCCTAAATGTGTATCTAGCAATATTTTAAAAATAAATTCAACTACTTAAATATAAATGAATATGCTAAAAATTTTAAAATCAAATATTATAGTTGTACAAAAATGATATCTGTGATTTAAATAAATCAAATTTTCAATAAAATATTTTTTTTATTAATTATTTCCTTTCTTTAAAGCCTTGGTCCAGGAATAGAGAAAAAATTCATATATCATAAGTTATAGCTGATACAGTGCGTCTCACATTCGAATATTCCAGCTTGTTGTCCACAGCAATCAATATAAAATTTGTCACTACTTCTCCATGTGTAGCCGCGAAGAAAATCTAACCTCAATCATGTATACAACTGAGCCATAATAACGGGATCCATATTTGAGACACGCGTACATATAAAATTAATTAAATGACTATTAAAATCATCCATCAACTCAAAAAAATTCCCAAGTGACAATTTTGTCGTTTGGTCGTTTGTGTAATAAAGAAGATGTTCGACCGGATAAGACAGCTGTCAGTGAAATTGAAACAACATGGAAAATGCAAATAAAAGACTGGGGAAAAGGGTAGACGTGCTGACAAACGAAGGGCACGTTTATATGCGAAAAGCGATCCCTCATTTTTGTGATTGTTTTTATAGTGAAGTATATTACCATAAATAAAAGTCATCCAAAGGGGTATTTATAGAAAATTAATCATAATTTATAAGGCTACAAGAATGGCATTGCGAGTGCAAAGAAAATTACTAAATTTCAAGTTACTATCTTTACCTAAATTTGATAAAAAAATAATTTTACTCTGCAACTGTTCGGAGTGATATCTTGGAAACTTGACATGTGGTGTACGGGGTATCTAAAAGTCTATTTATAGACGGCCACTAAACTTTAAATAAAAAATATTCTAAAATAAAACTCATTTTTTCGATCATTCACTCCACTTTATCCGATTTTTGTTCGTATAGTGTTCTCACGACGTTTAAAAACCCATAAAATTGATGTAACTGTATTCGCCTATGGAAAAGGATCCTTCAACAGCCCGACTGAAACCTCGAAAAATGCGAGGAGCCGATGAAATAAGATCCAGACCGTCTTAACTTATATGCAATTTATGTAGTAGTGCTTTTTACCCTCCCTTCATCTCAATTTAAAACCTTTTCGCTGTTTTTGGCGCAAATGGACTGGAATTTTCGATTCGGATGAGTAGGCATGATTATATGATTTATTTGCAATAGGTTTTTCGTATTAGAACATTCGGTAGGTCGGATTGTAAATTAAGGAAGTTCAATTATAACCGTGAAATAATCGTATTTATATATTTATTACCGGAATTGCTGCCAAAATGGTTTCATAAAAACCAATTCAGCAAAAACTATATACAATTGTGATAAATATGAAATTTTAGCTTCATTAATCAATTAATTTGAACAATAACGTGATAACAGTGGACCATTAATACCCTCAACTAATCTAAGTTAGCAGACACAACAGGTAGACTCCGTTTCACGTAAGAAAAAGCTACTTGAAGCTGCAGTCGCATGTGCGAACTTGTCAAAACCAGCGCCATACTTATTGCTTCCGTTTATTTGGGCTTCAAGCACCTGTGCGTGACGGACGCCTCAGTCGTCATGACTTTTAAGCAAAACGAACACGATTTTTTAGGATCCTCAAAACCACCTGTCATGTGCCAATGCCAATAAATTTTTTGTGTTGTTAGAACAGTTTTCATTTATAATTATTTTGATAATATAATTTTGCATATTTAGATATTTTTAGTAAGGTTTAAATCGTCATCGACACAATCTTTACCTTTAAATAAACGTCAAACCGGTCAAACGTCAAATATTTGATGTCCGTGGCTTGTAGACTTGAAGCTCATACTTTTCGGTATGTGCTCAAGGGGCAAAAGGGGAAGGTAAGACTAGGCGTCACGCCCGGTAATAAACGAACGAAATTCAGTCACTACGAGCTGCTACCAGCAGCCAAAAGTAAATAATCGAATGCACCTATTGTAAATTTGACATTCGACGTCAAATCAGTAGAGTAACGTTCTCACATTTTATAGGTTAACACCAAATAACAATATTATACAAATGTATTTAGTTTAAATAAAACATATTTGGGAATCATTAGAAGCTTTTAGAGACACTGGTGTATGAAAACACTTTTATCGTTAAAAATGTCAATAAGAAGATGACTATTGGCATTAAACATCGTTTGTGAAGCCAATGGTATGAAACTATCGTTACGAGGAGACAGATAAACAAGACTGACTTTGATTTGTGCGCAAGACAGTTGGCAAACTTCGCGTGGCTTCTTTTTACGTGAAACGGAGTCTACTGTACCTGGCAAAATGACTATAAACCTGACACTCAACACATATACTATTGAGAATAATCATAACATCTTTTTGCTCTTTTTTGCTTTGTACGTAATTCAGCTACGACAAATGTCCTTTGTGTTCAAGGTTTTCCATCACTCCTGTCTTCCTATTTTCCCAACCATAACTGAATATATATGACGGTAGGTACACCATTCTGGTGAATTGGCACATTTTTATAGTTTAATCTTGAAAGCTTACAAGTAAAATCGTTTTAACTCAAGCGTATACAAATTACATCACTTATTTCAGCTTTCGAAGCTATTTACTTTCTTTTCCAACTCCATTCTTATGCTGTTCCAGGCGTTGTGATATTTTTAGATGTGAATTTCATTTAAATATCTTATTAAATATTACTGTGGAAAATATCTCAACCCTACCTATTATTATCAATATTTTAGTAAGCTAGTTTCAACAGATTGTGATGTTATGAGGCTAATAATCTTCCATTACTAAAGGACCACCCTGTATGAATAAATTCATGATTTGTACTTCCATTTTACTATAAAGTACCCATCTATTTTATATTTTGCATGGATTTCTATCTGTTTGTATTACAAATAAGTTTTGCAAAACCATTTCGCATACAAATAACTTTTTAAAATGAAAATACCTAACTCTGCTTGTGTGATCTTCCCACAAAATAATCTGAGCAGTGATCATTGGACAGATTAATAGATCCCTAAACAGAAATATAGCCAGCCACAGCTGACCCTTACTTGAGATAGTCTTAGAAACTTCTGACCCTAAAGAGGATCTGAATCTCAAGACAGAGTATTGGTAAAACAACTTTTGAGACTACACAAATAAAAGTAAAAATCCTTTTGATTCAGGACGACAAGTTTACATTATAGTTTTAAGTTATGAAGAACGGTGAATCCGAAAAGTTTCATGGTTTTATTGCATCTCCAGTCTAAGTCAAGTCAAGTCAGTTTCTTAGATCGTGAAAAGAAATATATAACTATGGAGAACGAAATTACAATAAGAATAAATACGACCTATTCGATATTCCAACAGAATAGTTTGCAGAACTAAAGCAAAGTGAGATTAACTAAAGTTATATTTGAATACGTTATGGCATCTGCGCAAACTATATTGTTACGGACATTACACAAACTTCCAAAACTTGTCCCATTTATTGCACTTAGAACTTGTTGGTAAAAAGCGGGAAACTTTGTCGAAGACATATTATCTTAATGGAAACTTTCCTCTAAAATGAAATATCTGCTAAGACATGGATAATCTCTCTGACTAGGCGGACAAACGAAGCTGGATAATCTTCTATTTAGCGTATATTCCGAATCTTTGTATTATTCTGTGCACAACATAATTTTAGATGAACAGTATTCAAAGTATCCCGAAAGACGGTATATTTATCACGACTTTTGGGAAGATTCATACGACATTTTGGGAAACTTTTTAAGTGATAAAACTAAATATACAGGACAAACACGTCTCACTCCAAATATATTCAAAAAGAGAACCCTAACAAGGTTATCTAGAACTTTCGAACTCTAACATATCCTGATGTTACTTTTACATACTTTAAATGCGATTTGAGAGTTTCTATACACGGGAGTTTTGAACTACTAGCGCTCTTTTGAGTTTACTCTCTAATTCTTTTTAGCTGACTTTCAAAGAGAAGTTTATATACACAAGAGATTTTTTTTGTGATATTATAGATGCCTACAAATAAAAATATCTTCAACAATGCCAAATCAACTCGCGTAGTAGTCTCATGAAATTTGTATTATCGCCACATGGGAATAAAAAGAAAAAAGATTTATTTTCTAAATCGTATTTCAAACAACTCAAATATTCCAGTTTACGTTGACGTTAAATTTTAAATGTATCCAGCGAATCGTTCGCCAAATACTCTCTGGAATATCCATTAAATCTGTGTGGTATTTGGAAATGTATCCAAAGTTCGTTTGATGACCTTGCAATCTTTAATGGATTTACAGGATAAGTGACTCAATGGTGTGCATTAGATAAACATGAACCCGCATCCACTGCACCAATTAGTTATACATGTTTCACCATTTTGGCACTACGTAGTGTGGACGATAAAACTCCATCCAAATTGATATATAATTTTTTTGAACCTTTTCACGCATCGTTAATTCAAGTTAAAGCATTAAATAATCATAAAAATTGTTAACGGTCATGTCTTAAACTTGATTTAACTAGTTTAATTCACATTCTGTGGCAGTGAGGACAACGAAACAGCTGATGAGCTAGCCAGAGACCAAGTTCATATATTTGCTAATAAGTCTGACTGATGAGCTAGCCAGAGACAGCTCATCAAGTTTATATATTGGCTACTCAAGCTGACTGATGAGCTAGACAGAGGTAGATTATCAAGTTCATATATTGGCTACTTAATCTATTTGACGAGCTAGTCAGAGAGAGCTGATTAAGATCATATATTGGCTACATCCAATGATGATCCAGAACTGGATCCAGGAAAGACCAAGAGAAAGGTGCACTACAGGGGTCAATATGTCGGCTTCTAGCCACCGACTCAGGGGACTAGCAGAGAAGGACTAGCAAACCTTCGAGGATGCTTCTCTCAAGACAGTCTGTGTACCTTCACGTGGTGGCCCTGTTTACACAGAACACAGCGGATCGAACCAACCTAAATCCAAGGTGTGAGATACCGTGCCGAGGGATGAATGGCACTAGGGTCAAATAGTGTCACGAACGGTTCCTAAGGGCACCGGGCGAAACCCTACCTAGCCTTAACCCTGTGCAGGGGGTACCGCAGGGTTGGACACACCCCTTCCCCCTTACTCGTGGGACTCAAATGGAACCAGAAAACAAAAATAAAAAATCAGATGACTGCGGAAAGTCTGAATCAGAGAGTATGCTATCAGATGAAGACAGGGCCATCGTCGGAAGCGAAAGTGACGCATCAGTGGGAACAACCGGAACCACTGAAACGATCACAAAACAGATCGCTGGGCTTGGAAAAGTCCAGCAAGAAAGAAAAACCTCGGGAGCCTTCAAAAGAAGGCAGACCAAGGCAAGAGGCAATAAAAATGGCGGAGGGAACATGGATGCAGGAGAAGCCTAAAAAGCAGGCTCCTAAGGAACATGAGCCCAAAACCAAAATGGGGAAGAGAAACCGCTCGGAATCTCGGACCCCTCCAAAACCCCGACCGATCAAAAAACCGAGGAGTGGACCCCCCACAGACCGGTTCATACAGCGAGGTCGCCAAGGGAACACGGATGGCAATTATTGACAAACGCCATCCGGAAATAACATTGAGCCAAGAACAAGCAGACTTGGTTCTAGATAAACTGGTGAACCCAATCGATGCCGCCCCCTCAGGCAGTGGCACGAACTTGCAGTTTATCAGGACCAGCGTCAGCGGAGGCGTCTTGTGGCTGAACTGCGCAAACCAGGACACAGCTGACTGGCTCAGGGGTGGTGCAGAGGGCCTGGAGAGTCTATGGGAAGGGGCGGCTTTAACAGCAGTCGAAGCCAAGGACCTCCCAAGATGACCCAGGGTCATTGTATTTATCCCTGGACCAGCAGATCAGGAGGAAAAAGTGCGAGAACGCTTGGGGAAGCAAAATGCCAACCTAAGGGTGAACGGCTGGCTCCTCAGGGTCCTGGGGGGGGGGCTCGTCGAGCGGTGAAATTTAGGGTACTTCAGGGGAACCTCCATCAAAGTATAAAGGGGCTTCGGCGGAACTTACTGTGATAAGAAGGAAGTATGAAGTGGTCCTTCTTCAAGAACCCTGCATTAACAGAGGTAAGATTATGGGACTGGATGGCATTGGTGAGTTGATTTATGACAGAACCTCTGACCACCCAAGAACATGCATTATTGTTAAGACGAACTCGCAAGAGTAGGATCGTCAACTCTGATGAACAGACCCGAACCTGCTGTGGGCATCCTCAGATGCTTAACGAGGTCATGTTAAAAAGGGTGGTTGAAAGAACAACACAGAAACCCAAATGACTCCAGAAGACTTCTCCAACCAACCAGAAAAGAACCTGTATGAGCTAATACAGGGAACGGATTGGCTGAATAGGTTGTAGTCAGAACACTAGGAGTATCCACAATAAGCCTAGGAGGCTGAGGTGGTACCGGCGAAGGGACGGCTCCTTAGAAAAAAAAAGCTGCACTACAAGAGATTATTTATTAAATAACGGTTGGAACACAAAATGAAGAACTTCTCAAGATGAGCAGGCTTTTCAACTGGTCACGGTCCAAAATGAGGACACCTGCTCGAATTGGGATTATACAGCAGATAACTCACCTGTAAACAAGGTGATAAATTGACGGAAACAGCTAAACGTATATACTTTTACATTAAATCGTGAAAGGCAGCCAAAATGACAACCTAGGGTAACCCCCGAAGAGCAGCCAGCCTGTTAGAGACTGGTACGGGGGATTAGTGTTTGAAAACTGAGCCCGGCAGATGGAAAAAGCCTAAGGCTGAAGTGTGGCTTTTATCTTCCTGACTATAACTACCGAGCAGCTTCAATTAATAAACAAAATTAACTAGAGAGTGAGTGTCATTACGACTCTATAAAACGTTTCTGTTAAAGGGAATGCCATTCAAATAGCTAACTGATAGTTGCTACCACTCATATATATGCGAAAGTTGGAAAGTAAATTTGAATTTGCATTTAAGCCATGAAAAAAAATAATGTATAATATAATGTAATTATTTGAGGCATACCAAATTTTAAATGTTACACTATGGGACTGTCGGAAGGAGTGAAAGTAAAAATAAAAGAGCTCCTTCAAGAAAATACATCGTTAAATGGGAATTACTAGACGTTAACCCTTAATAAAAATGTTATTGTAAAAAAATAACCCCATACAACACAACATATCTGAGGGTTTTCTTCATTCACTCTCTTCTTTTTACTCTGTACATATATAATATTTAATGGATGTAAATAGCTATAAAAACCTAAATCATCATGTTATAATTTGATACAAAAATTCAATCCACATGATATAAATCGAAAGCAAGACGTAAACAACTAGAATAAATTCAAGAGCTTTGTAGACCGAATAAAATTTTAAACTTCAATTTGTACATATGAGAAGTTTGATTGCCAAACGAGCTACGGAGCTTCTCTACGTAATTTATTTATTATTCTTGAAGGAAACTTTGCTGAGAAATGCAAGTCAGCACTGACAGCGCTGTCATCAATATCCGAGATTAGAAGAAGCAGAACGTTTGCAAGAGAAATTGGAAAAGTATTCTAGACGCCTGAAATAAAGTAAATATGATTGAAGCAATTATTAAAAATATATACCAGATGTTTGAACAAGTTCCACAGCTTCTACACAGAAAAATATAATAGTTTATTATTATTTTATTCAATATTTCAAATATGTAACTGTATCTCTACTCCCTTAACAAAGGTTTATTCCAGAAATTGGAACTAGACACTGCCAATCTGTTGATTCCCAAGATCTCCAGTACAATTTTTTCAGCTGTTTTCGTCCACTTAAGAATTTGGTTGACTCCTATAGGTAAATTTTGCACCAATTGAAATGCAGCGTTATGAAAAAATCTTAAAACATTTCCATCCCATAGTAACGCAATGTTAACTATTTTAACGTTCAGTTATTGCCATTAAACAATTTTTACATCAAATTTATCGAAATACATGTGCAACTTTTCTTCTGTTGTGTTCCACATTGTTTTCAACACGTCTTCTCTATAATCTGCCCCATTCTGATCCTTCATATTAAAGCCCCAGTCCATCAACATCCCTGTCACATTTTCCACTGACTTTTCGGTTTCCAAATTGATGTATCGTTGCTTAGAAAATTCGCTAAATTGATTCCAAATAGAGGAAAGACTTTTTCTTGTTGTAGCTGGAATTGATTTTTCAATCATCCTTACTATTTCTGCCTGCAAATATTTCCAAATCTCTTACTAGAATATTATTTGCTATTCAATTCTGCTTTTGACATGCCAATATAAACAATGACAAAGTTTGTTGCCATATTTAGAATGTAATGGGACATTGTCGTAAATAAAACATATTTCTCGTGAAGTGCTTATTTCAAAATGAAGTTGCCTCTGTGCTGAATCTGCTCCTGTTTTTTTTTGTAAAGTACCTACACGTTTTGTTCGTCTAAGAACTTCAAAAGGGCCGGACAAAGAAAACCTATTAATTACTTAATGTCCGAATACAAGCAAGTGTTCTCTATAAACTACAAACAGTCCGAGAGAACTTCCATCGAAGTTGTTGCGACAAATGTGACAAAGGATTGCGTTGTCGTCTATTGTTCCCGTCTTGGTATTTGATGTGGCATGTGAGCTGTTTGAGGAGACAGAATTGGAGTTCAATAAAAGTAAAGGGGAGTTGAGTTAACCACAATTGAATGCAAGGTAACACCAGAATAATTTCGGTGTATTGTGTTTTCAAAAAATTCACAAAAAATGAGTTTTACATAAACGATAAAAATGTTGCTATGGTTGATTTTAGGCGATGAACTGGTTGTAAATAGTTTAAGCCTAGTCATTTAAGCGATAAAGCTGGGAAGAAGTAACAAACTAGGAATTTATTAAAGGACACACTGGAATAGAAGGAAATGAAATAGCAGATGAACTAGCAAAGAGTGGGACTGAAATACCTTTCTGGGGGCCTGAACTCTTTTGCGGAATCAGCTCCAATGTAATATTGGAAGAAATATGTAAAGTCGAGAAAAAGAGGAGATCTGACCATTGGAAAGATCTAGTAGGGCTTATACAATCAAAGACTCTTCTGGGTGACTTCAACCTATTGAGATCAAATGAATGCATAAGTAAAAGTGAAACTGCGTTAAGAGTTATAACAGGGATCCCAACGGAACATTGTCGCCTGAATGAGCACCTGATAAAGCTCAAAATAGTGGAGGAAGAATAATGCGTATTTAGTGGCATGGAAGAAGAAACCTCCATCCACATACTTTCCAACTGCACGGCACTTCAGAATCCTAGAGCACGGTACCTTGGAGATTACTGGATAGAAGCCTAAGTTGAAGCCTGCAGACATCCTAACACACAATACATAGATAGATCTTTTAGGTCATACATACATACATTCAACTGAAAAGGAACAAACAGTAGAATAAATATCAAACTAAAACACAATATTTTATAAAGTTAAGAAATTGTCATGTGCAAAAACATAAATTAACAAAAACTAAGATTGATGAAAACTGTAAAGTACTTTATAATTCCGATTGTGTCCAGCATGGTGGAATGAGCAAGAACTATTTAAAACAAAGTTTAAGGAAGTTTTATAGATGAAGGCATTGATGTGGAGACGTGTTAAATTACAATATTTCAAATAGATTGAGCCACGTCGAGGAGAAATACAATTTTCTGAATTACGATGCCAGACGTCTTTATCTGAGAAAATCACATTTGCAAACTTTGGATCTGCTTGAGCTTTCAGGTGATAGTTTTAAAATGTTTCTTAAAAATTATCTTAAAGTTCAACGTACAATTCGAAAAGTTAATAATATACAGAAAGCCGGAAGTGTCATCTCTGTCAAAATAAACGCCATAATGTATTACCCATATATATATATATATCTATATTGCGGGGTGGCATTCACTGAAGCCTATTGGGCCCCCTTATTTCTACTCAGTTCCTGAGGAAAGCCCCAGAGACTAGTAGCTCTTTTAGTCCTATTTCCTGGAGGAATTTTAGGCTTCAACTTCTCCCAGGTGTTGTACCTTAGGATTCTGAATTGCTGTGCAATTCGCAAGTATGTGGATGGATGGTTGCTACTTCCATGCCACAAAATGCCTTTTTCCTCCACTGTTTTGAGCTTTTTCAGGTGCCCATCCAGACGACAATGTCCAGTTAGGATGCCTGTTGAAACTATTAGTGCAGTTTTACTTTGGCTTAAGCATTCATTTGATCTCAACGGGTTGTAGAATCTTTGATTGTCTAGGCCCTACTAGATCTTTCCAATCTTCTCTTGGCTGATACTACAAAAGTGTGTTCCATCAGTCCCCTTCTTTGCTAAGTATCTGCTTTTTCATTTCCTTCTATTCCCACACCATTTTAAAACAAATTAGTGCTGCTTGACTATCTGACATTATGAAAATCATTTGCCTTCTGTATCCTTTATCAATATTGAACTGGGCGCACTTTGTTATAGCGTGAATTTTCGCTTGAAAGATACTTGGGGTTTTCCTTAGCTTTCAGAGTGTTTGGTTCCTGACCCGTACACCCTATCCCAGTTCTTTCTATTGCTTGTGAGACGTCTGTGTCTGTCAGTCAAGTCTGGTAGTGGTATTTGGATCCCATTCCTTATTATTGCTTAATTTTGTAACCAATTTCTTTGAAAAGTTATACTTTTTCATCATACCATCTTGTGGCATGTTCCAAGTTATCTGCTTGTGACCCAGATATACCAATTTCCAAAAAAATTATGTATTGTAAGCTCGTTGTGACTTTGTCTGTGTAAATAGCTGTATTTGTATTGCAAGTTATCCGCTGAATTCTAATCTAAGGAAGTGAAACATTAATAGAATTGAGTGCCTACTGCTAGTAAATATTTGCAGAAGTTTTCCTTTTGAAAGTAAATATCCAAAATCAAAGAGTAAAAATTTTGTAAAGACGATGTCTTTGGAAATTTCGAAAGGGAGTAAATATTTGAGAAAACTTTGATCGGTTTTATGAATCCTTTTCGCTTGTAAATTTTGTAGACATATTACAAACTTTAATTATCACCACTTTTATCTCTTTTTTCAGAGCCGTCTTTGAATACCAGAAAGTTTTTCGCTTCTTCTATGCTGAAATAGTATATTAAAGTATAAGTGGATATTAAGGTCTTTAAAACGAAGCCGGAGTGCTCGAAATAGAGCAAGTGTTTTAAAGACCAGTTATCCACGAATACTTTACGCTATTTTTTTATTGGTGCACTTTGAAATTATAAATACTGGTCGATAAATACTACAACAACAAGAAATGGGAATCATGAATTTAATTAAGAACTAAATGTCAAATGGTTGAATTCGTGATGTATATGTTTTGTGGATGTATGCCTTGCGTTGTCATGGAAATGAGAAAAGCATAAACTATTTTATATTTTGATGGAAGTTCAACATTATTGAGTTCTGTGGATGTCAATAGTATTAATTTAAATACCATTTCCCAAGATTTGAAAAATGGAAATATTAATATTTCAAACAATACCATCGGCACTTTCCATTTTAATTTATAAATTTTACATAGTTAAATATTGTTCGAATGAAAGCTTTGACGTTACAAACTACTCCTGTCAGATCAATAATAAAAAAATTGACATTTAGACATGATTTAGACCATAGATTTAGACTTCGTTTCTCGAGTTGTTGATGTTAAAACGGTAACTTTAAAACACGCGCGTGCTAAAAAGTTCGATTTAAACACGCTGAGGCGTGCTTTAAATAGGTAAAATTGTTCACCAATAAAAAAAATATTAAATTTACCTATTTGACTGATTGAATTTTACTATTCTTTAGATTTTTGTTGAGTGGAATAAAATGGGTGGGGAGAGAAATTATATGTATCACACAAGAGTAGAGTATATCACTTCCCAGGATAGTGATACAAATAGATGTTGTCCAAAATAACTTCTGAGCCTTGTATAATTCTCAACTGATGAACTCTCTGTATATTAGGAATAAGGATATCACTGTGAAACCGCATAAATGGGAAACTCTAATTAGCCAAAAGTTTTGGTTGTTCCCTGTCCATTTAACCTAACACCGGTACTCGCATTATTACTCCTTAAAGTTAAATGAGTTGCGAATATCTTTTAAGCCCTTTAGAAGTCAAAAGTGAATGTAAACAGTTCATATATGAAGGTTACGAGAATGGGAATTTAACTTCGTCGGGTCACACATAACTGCACCTCTCCCGATTCCAGTGCTAGTTGAGTGTTAACTGAAGCACAGCTCGTCCATTTAAGATCTACATCTATTCGTAGCTCGTCAGTGGCGACCTTGTCGTTTCTCTCCTGGCCTAATCTGTTTTAGTAGTTTGATCAGGCTGGTTTGGTCGTAGAAGATTGGATTTTCCATTAACCTTTCAACGCACACAGTTACTTTTGATAGTTAATACCAACGGCCAACACGGATCGGAAACGGCGCGGTCATGTGTGTACTAGCCTTAACAAATAATGCAGTGGAATGGATATTTTGACGTAGAAAATAAGCCAATTTTATATAGTAGAGAAACTAATTATTCAGCGTGAAAGAAACACTTACTGAGATGAAATTTTTGTATAAAAGATTCCCACAGAAGACAAATTGTTTTGTTTTGACTAATACAAATGAAATGCTGCTTTTACAGCGAACAATGGAATTGTAATGATATTTAAAAAGCCACAGAAATTGGTAAAAAGGATAATTTCAATAAAACTAACACTTGCTTTGAAGAAACAATGTGGGTATTTATTATGAACACTTTTTTATTGGAACCGACATTTTTCGCGAATCCAGCTCATTGTTAGTAACTTAAAACTAGTTATTCTAATTGAATCACCCTGTACTTTATAATTATTTCAAAGAGAGCACTTTGTGGTAATGAAAATCATCCATACCACATTGTATTTATTGATGTCGATATTGAATCTTGGACTACAAAAGCCCTGGGTAGTGAAATTTAGCACTACAAATTCTTATCTTGACATTTCAATTAGTTCAACCGTTTTTACTCGTTATTTTCTAAATAATCAAGATGAAATGACAAGCTTGAATATTTTTAGACAATGGAAAACATTCAAAATCAACAGACAATAATATTAAACTTGGTAAAATTAGGACCGAAACTTGTTAAATGAAATACTGGGTGTCCTAGAAGCTACTGACTCAGCCGTGCTTCTTTCAAAACCATTCGGTGTAATTTTTTCCAGTGTAGGTAGGTATTAGTGAGCAGGCAGATTTTGTTATCGTTTTTTATTTAAAGTGCATGACATCTTTATCTAACAAACAATCATCATTGAAAACCAAATAGTACTATTTATAAATAGGATAAATATAATATTGTGGTTTGACACCTGTGGGACACCCTATATACAGTGTGACCCA